>CABFVZ010000002.1:489347-539889 GCA_902151445.1 Timema monikensis | reverse complement strand
AATTTCCAATCACTCTAACCTATAATCAGTGTTCTTTCCTTTATACATAGAAACATATAAGTTACTCAAAATAAAAAATGAAAAAAAAGTATTTTTAAATTATGTCATTGTATTTTTTTTTCTCACTAGGACATCATTTTGGAAAGTTACACTATTGTCTTAGTTACGTCACACTCCCGATTCATCTCCAAGAAGATTTTATGACACATCGACCCCTAGTATCCACCAAGCCAATGAATAAAATCGATCATTACCTCTAAAAGAGAAAAAGAATAAACGCATAAGGATAAGATGATTGTCTATGTAATATATGTATTTACATTGTAAATATCTTAATGTTCAAATATCTGTATTGTATCTGTCTTAACCTAATAGTTTATTGTTAAGAGTAAATTATATAATTCATTTGCTCGTATATTTGCATGATTGTAAGTGTAAATTTAATAAATCTCTTCTAAAGTGTTGAAAGCTATCAGTTCTGGCACTAACATAAACATATTCAGACAATAGTATAAAAGCTATTTACTTGGGTTTGCTCTCCCTAACCTCCAATCTTGCACCTTAATGGGCTTGTTCAACCATTTTCAAAGGTTCCACCTTTACAAGACTACTTCCCTAGCTCCGTAGGTTAAGCCTTCATGAGCCTGCTCCCCAAATCCCTTTTCCATTAGGGTTTCGTCTTCACGGGATTGTCATCCATTATGTTTGTGATTGCACTGGCCATCTTCCTTGTCAACGGTAAAACGAACTTCTCTATCACAGACGCAACCTGATTTCCTGAGCTAACAAATTCTTGTCACAAAGGACAACGATCGTGGGAAAACCAGAACTCCTGTTAGATAGTTTTTAACCCAATATATTCTATAAGGACAACTAATTGTTCCCTTCCTCACTCATTACTTCGCATATCCACATACCAGCCTGTGCCAGAGAAGAAATCGTGATCTCAAGCAAACTAAATCAGCCTTCCCCCCTCATTCTAACATCCATCCAAATCTCTAACTACAGATCCCAGAGATTTATTATCATTTTATCAAATATCGACCCACTAGAATCTCGTTAGAATTAAAATAATACTATTTTCACCCCCCTTCATTTTGGGACATTCTCTCGTGGGACTTTGCCTCAACCTTAAAGTGCAACTTTTTAGTCATCATCCAACCTCCTTCTTAACTCTCAACGACTCTGGAGACTCTCCAATTCCCTATTTTAAAAAAAAGTGACTACTCTTCATCAGAAAACCCTCTCTGCCCTCTCCCTGCGGGAGATACTACTAGCCGCGCAGCTAATGACATACAATTCGGCATCAACTTATTCCAATAAAAGATTTAAAAAAAACTAATGTAATCAAAAGTAAAATTAGAATTATTAGCTAAATTTTAAATAGAACCGATTGAATCATACCATAATTAGAAATAGAAATTAAAACAAGTAAACAATGATTGGTGCTTCTTGCATAAAATGTGTTTAGCGTCTTATTACGTGTTTATGTTATAATCTGTGTTTCATACTACAAATCTTGAGATTAATAAATATAAATAGAAATTAGAATATTTCAAATAACCCAAATTTTTAAAACTTGTTTGATATATAACAATCATAGAGAGTATTTAGCTTTGTTGGACAATAGTAAGGAAGTTGTAAGAAATTCAGAAATGTTTACAAGAGGCTAGCAAGCAAATAGGTTTATAAGTGTACGCCGAAAAGACAGAGTATAATATGATCACAGAGAGAACACAGATTGATAATTTAGCGGTAACATTGGGTAATATTTCATTTGACAGGCTTAATGAGTCTAAATCTTTAGGAACTAATTAGCAATAAAGATATTAGATTGGAAATCAGGAAATAAATACAGAGGGGAAATGCATGCTATTACTCGGTCAGTAAGTTGTTGACATCTCACCTGCTGTCAAGGAATGTAAAATACCAAATATACAAAACAATTATCTTACCGGAAGTTCTCTATATTTGGAAACTTTGTCTCTTACATGACGAAAACAAAATTAGAGTTTTAGAAAACAAGGTGCTTAGGAAGATATTTTTTCCAAAAAGGGATGAGGCTACTGGGGAGTGGAGTAGGTTACAAACCTTCTACCCATCACAAGAAATTGATAGGATGATCAAGCCTTGTAGATTACCGTGGGAAGGACATGCAGGGAAGTGGGAGAATGTAGGACCTTGTTCAACGTATTGACTGGTAAACCCAATAGGAAGAAACCCTTGGGAAGACCTAGACGCAGATGGGAGGATAACATTACAATGGACCTGAAAGAGATAGGGTATAATGACGGGGATTGGATAGAACTAACTCAAGATAGAGATAGGGTGTAAAGAGGGGGATTGGATAGAACAAACTCAAGATAGAGATAGGGTATAGTGAGGTGGACTGGATAGAACTAACTCAAGATAGAGATAGGGTGTAAAGAGGGGGATTGGATAGAACTAACTCAAGATATTGATAGGATGTAAAGAGGGGGACTGGATAGAACTAACTCAAGATAGAGATAGCATGTAAAGAGGGGGACTGGATAGAGCTAGCCGTGTGCGCCCACAAATGGGAGATAAAGGAAAATCTAGTCCCTTGTATCACTTTGCAATCTTTACGTTTTTGTTATTTTTAATGAAAAAATTAAATTTTGTAATTAGGATGTGGCTGAGATTTGTTACTAACAACTTTAAAACAGCAATATCCGAGATAAGGCCATTTGTATAGAATAATGTTTTTCTCCATTTAAAAGACCTTTCTTCTATGAAATGTTTACACACCATTAATTTATTCTTACTAACAAGCAGTTAGGGTAAGAAACTTCAATTTTTACGTTTTTCGAAACAATTTTCAGGTCACAATTTATAAATAAAAATTTGAAAATTGAAATTGAGGATCTTAAATACTATAACTATTTGATAAAGCTGGTATTTTAGAGATAATAATGATACAATGTATTTTTCCTTCCATTATCTCTTCAACACCATTCTTTTGAGTTTGTTATGTTCAGGAACCTTTGGGAAAAATTTGATATTACATTTCAATGGGTTCATATAAAACAAAGTTTAATTTTTTGTTCATTTTTCTGAATTAATTTTTTTAATTGGCTCTTAAAACACATTTAATTAATTTATAATGATGTTCAAATGCCTTAAAATTCCCTCCCGCAGTGTTAAATTCCTGAAATTTAATTCTTAGGAGGGGAGGGTGCCATATCCTCAGAAGATGTAACTCCAACCCACCCCCCATTTGGAAGACCAACATGGATCTAGCCCAAAATACGGATAGGTGGCGTACTTTAATAAGATCTTCAATTATCTTTCGAGTTCCTAATACTATATAATAAGTGGTAAGAAGTGTATTGTAACGTTATTTGCCACCCTATCATGTATTTCTTCATATTTTCTAATTGTATAAATAGTTTCCTATTTATTCTCGTTTGAAATGATGCATTTCAAAGTTCGGCCGCAGCTTAATGCGGCGTGGCAAAATAATACTATTTGCATTCATTCAAATAAAAAACTGAAGGAAGAACGTCTAGCATTGTTTTAAATAATGTAAATAAGGAATTTGGTCCTAAGGAAGAACACTTACCTTTTATTAAACATATTAATTATTCTTCTAAGACGTTTGTTGACTCTATTTATTTTCTATGTCGGCCATGACTTATTTCAAGGTATGCGCATTGCGCAGATTTGGTAAACAAGTGAGTGGCGGGCCTCGCGATTGTAAAATAAGTAAGAAAATAAAAAGACGTGATGTAAATAACTCCAAACGAGCGCGTATTTCAATTTTGACAGATGAAAATAAACATTTAATTCTTTTAAGAAACATTGTTCATATTCATTTAATCTTTATATTAAATATTATTTTATATTCATCTCTAGTCTATAGCCAACATTTTATCCTTTGTGTTAATATATTAGTTTTCTCTTTGAACTTGGATGAAAATAGAACGTTTTAAAATTTAATTCTTGGAAAACTTTCTGAAGAAGATTAGGGTCTTCTTCCTCGGTGTTATTTTAACATGGAGCCAAATCTGTGTAATTCCTAACTAAATTTATTTATAAAGTGGAACAATGGCTTGAAAATAAAGTGCAAGTACACAAATGGAAAGTTAAGTGTATGGGTAAGAACTAGAGATTGTTTATTTTGTTAAATTGTGAACGAGTTAGAATTAATAAAAGGAAACAAATTTCAGAAATTCGTGCTGTTTCAACATGGACAGTTTCATTGATGGGATCAAGCCAAATCTTCAACTTTAAATAAATATTTTTCTCTTTTATCAAGAAACCAGGATTTATGTAAAAACTTTCAGAAAAGGAATAATATATTCAGACTCTTTATCTATTCCAGATGATTAGTTAGTATTTTATTTTATGTCAAAAACATTAATTCTATTGCATTTTTTTTCTTTCATCAACCATACTACATTTTTTTGTTTTATTCAAAACTATAATTATATACTATATAAGTTTAGATTATATTATTTTTTCTTTTACTCTAGTATTATACATACTAAACTCCCAAATTTAACCATGCTTGGTGATTGTTATTTTAATTGATTAATTTTGTTTAAAAATATCTCTAATACCATATATTTTATTTTTATTTTGTCAGATTAGAATTATATTTATTCGGAATTTCATAGGTAGGATTGGTATTAGGTAAAAGGTAAATAATAATAACCAACAAAAAAATAGTATTTTTTAATATATTTCTTTTGTTGAAGTCTAAATTAGTACATTTTATTTTAATGGTCCATTTTATTTCAATTGTTCATGTTTTTTTATTATTTTAAGTATTCTTTCAGCTCTTGTAGAGACTTACAACACACTATTGTTATAGGTAAGGTAGCTTCATTACCATTAACATTGTAATATTAAAATAAAAAGTTCCCGAACACACCCAGTGGACTCGAGTATAAAGAGTCATCGTACCTCTGTCAAAGTTAGCCGAGCTGAAGGTTTTTTTTTTATTGCTTCCGCCTAGATCCTAGGAGTGGTGCCCAATATATAAATAATTTTATTCAACTCGACGTTACCTTTCATTGTGTAAAAATAGTTAGAACACAAATGGGTATTTTTATTAGAGTATATTAAATAAAAATTGCCCATTATAAAAATATACAGTTTCCTAAAATAAGTTTAAAATATTACTAATCATATTTGTAAAATAATAAGATATATGATTAAGAAAAACTCTTTTGTAGTAAAATTTGGTTAAATGTAAGGGTTATTTTTGTTATGGATTATCATCTTCATTTATTGAATTGAGAATTAAAATTATACGGTTTTCTTACTAAAACGTTTGCTGTCTCATAAAGAAAATATTGTGATTGTGAAGATTTTCCACTACAAGATTATGATGAATCTATATATTTTATGTGCCTCCAAATCGAAATTTTGCCTTTGCAATACTGTCTTTCCTCATGTCCGTCTGTCTGTCTGTTCGTGGAGCTAAATCAAAACGGCTTGATATATTTTGTTCCAACTTTGTATTAAGATGCTTTATGATCACAACTGAGAATGTGATTTTGAATTATACTCTATAATTATTGAATGTTATTTAACTTACGTAACTGTATTAAATCTTAAAATTCTATAAATATGTTTCGTATCTAAAAACACTTTTTTAATGTCATCACTTTTGAATTATAGGTTCTATCGATTTTATTTATACTATCCCCAAAATGATGCTTTCTTCATTAATTTGATTTAAATTATCATTAATTAAGTTATGGAATAAAAAGATGATTAATAATATGATACTTGATTTGTTCTTAAAAAAAGCTTACTTATATTTTGCTTTTTAAAAAATCTATTATTTTAAAAATTGGTCCCAAGCAAGATTATGTGAGAAAACGTGTATATTTGTGTCGTGTCATTTATGATGCTTTTGAAAATTAAATTAATCTAAATAGGTTAAATTCCTACACCCACTCATTTTAATGTAGTTTGAACACAATTATTCTCTTTTTCTTTTTAGAAAATTATTAACAGAGATTATTTAATAATCTAGAAGAATCATTGCCTTAAAATATTACTATTTTATTTCTTACCATCATTTTAATACACAGAGTTAATATTCCTATAATATTTTTTGTGAAAAATATGTATGTAGTTTTATTAAATTATAATGATAGAACACAACTTCAAGCAATTTGCCGTTCTGGTGAATGTAGTAAGCTCGAGTGGAGTTTTTGTACTCACAATAGGAAAAGGCTGAGGTGAATTTGGTTCTTGGCCAAGCCTCATTGTTCATTTGATTTAGAGGTCCATAGATTAAGTGTTGAAAGGGCAAGATTAAGATAAAATCATGCTGACCAATACCGGATAAAATTAATCGCGTTTCAAAGTAATCTAGAATCGAGTTTAACAAATATTTCTTCATTAAATTCAATAAAAATAAGTAATTTTGCTATATAAACCATTTGTAATGTATAATAATACAAGTATAGTTCCATTTTCAACAACATTTTCTTTCAGTTAAATGAATAAAATTAATGTTTCTATATTTAACACAAAATATAATATACTTGTAAGTGTACATAATTTTGAATTTTAATATATTATATATATATATATATATATATATAATATTCCTTTATACATTAGCTTCTACAACGCTTGAAATATTTTATAATCAATATATTTTATTAATGTTTGCATTGTAGATAGTCTCAATTCTAATTGTATAATTTATGTTAATCTTTCACTACACATATTTATATATTTATTTAATCCATTTAACACAATATCTCATGTCAAAAAATATATATAAAAAATAGAAATATTGTATGGCAAAAAATTCAAATATATGTTTTGATTGCAACCACTAATTAATGTAACACCAATAAATATAATATTATGACAAGTTTCGATAAAAATTATTTCATTTATTCATATCATATTTGATATATGCCATTGATTAAGTTACTGAATAGTTATACATGAATAGCACAGGTCTTGATAACCCAGTTTAAATCCCAAAGGGTGAGCCTATGAGACATGTATGTGAGAATTTATTTATGCCCCCGAACGGGTAGCAAGACCTGGTGCTAATAGTTAATAATAATAATAATAATAAATGCAATGATTTCCTAAGTTAAATTGTTTCTTAATTTTTCTAATCGAATTATGTTGAAGCAAAGTAAAAGTGCTGCAATTACACTATCCGTCTGGGCTATCTGCAAATCTAAACTAATTTGGAGGATAAGGAAGGAGTAATTTATAGGAATTGTACCCGCGTTCGCATGGTGGAAAGATGGGGAATAATTTAGAAAAAGCTTTACCCTGAGCGCCTAGTAGACATTGAGCCTCTACCTTCTGTCAACGCCACCATAGCGGATGATATTGATGCCTTTTCTAATGTTTCCAATGCTGAAGCTGTGTGAATTAATATATGATTGTATTTATAGTAAATATTCAAATTAAATTAAGTCGTTTTAGTTTGGTTTGTATTAATAGTTATTTGTCCTCAAATATTTGTTGTTGATTAAGGATTTTAAGAAAGGAAGAATATGGCATACTAATTAAGTACAGTACATAGATTATATATAATGAAACTTTATAAATAACAATAATTATAAAAAGTGGATATTGGGTATAAATAATACAGCTAACTTGTTAAATAAATAAAGTATTCTCCTCTTATCAGCATTGCATTAAAAATTGAATGCTATTTAATTTTTTTATTTTACTTATTTTTGGTCAATACCCAATTTATATCAATTTAAGACACAGGATGAGGGAGGTGAATCGTAAGGAGTTCCACCAGAATTGGTCTGTAAAACCGATGGTAAAATTATTTATTATTTATTTATTTATTTAAATCTAAAATAAGGAAAAATAAACCTCATTGCAACAGACTAAACTTTTTATAATCTGGACCTTTAGGATCAGAGATAAACGTATCAAATTCACCAGCATATTAATCATTGTGGTTTTGATAGCTTAATTATCTAGAACTTTATTGATTTATCAATTCTAACCTCTATGAAAAAGTGTGTGAATATTTTTTGCATAGTCTTAAAAAAAAATCATAATTTCTACAATGCTAAAGATAATGTTAATCAACTAACATAAAAAAGTTGATTTTCAAAAGGACTAATAACTCGTGGAATGATATATCTTTGTCATTATAAAGTAAATCAGAAATACTCATGTAAACAAATAAGAATTACTAGTGTGAACAAATATGAATAGTCCAACCAAATATATATTTGAAATATGGACATGGGAATCGAACCAGAAACCTTTGGCTTGGCACCAGGTGAGCTATCCAGGAATTGTCCCTTGCTTAAGCTGCAAGTGTGGTGGAACTGAGAGATGGTGGGTGATTTTGATATGTTTATATCAAAATATGGTTTTGTTCAAACGGAATCAAATATTGCTCCAATTTAAACATGGTTTAATTTTCTTCACATGGTGAGCTCAATATTTCTTGAATATCTGTTAAGGGTGTCCTGGGATTTAGTAACAACTTTTTCTCTTCATTTAAATGTTTCTCATCTAATTGTGCTATGCTCATGATATATATTAAAGAACTGTTGATATCGTTGAATGTATGTATATATATATTATATATATACATACATTCAACGATATCAACAGTTATATATATATATATATATTCAACGTTGACATCATCATGGGAAGTCGGGTGTCAATACACCCGACTGAAATTCAAACCTTGATCTCCCAGTTATCGGCCGTCTGGTCTACTTCGAGAGTAGTGCCATAGAAAATGCAGCCACCGAAGCGGTTAATTTCAGTATTGTATCAACACAACACGTTAGAACAAGACAGTACGCTTAGTAATATACAGTAATGTATAGTGGTATAAATATTTACTTACTGAACAAATTTAAAACACGCACTGGAGGGCATGCGGTTAGAATATCAAGCCATTTAGTTTGGAAAAGGAGATAACAAGGTATTAATCACGAGATGAGGGTGTTTTTTTTATATAGATTTACACTCTCCTTCTATGACAATGAGGGTACCAATACCATAATTAATATGAATACATACACCCCAAACGGATAATAAGAATAAACAGAAAATTCAAATAGAATAGGTCAACTTAATCCAACTTATTATTATTATTATTATTATTATTATTGGCACCGCGTCTTACTACCCGTTCGGGTTATACGCACTTACGCTAATGTGTAATGGTAGGGTGATTGTGAGATGAAATGAAGGACCTACAGTTTAACGTGGAATCCGAACCACGGTGGCGGCCTGGAATTCCCCACATTCACAAGATGTCTTGTCAGAGGGGAAGGAAGGGTTTGGTAATCAGATAAATCTGTGCCGGGACCGAGGATTGAACCCCGGCCGCCAGCACAGAAGTCTGACACCTTACCCCTAGACCACCAGGTCACCTTAATAATCCAACTTAGAAGTTAGAAACATATTCTTTTTTTAATTTTTGTTTGCTATTCAGATAATAATCAACTAGTGGGGTGAGATTCATATTACTTCTTTATTTATTTACTGCAACGACTTAATATTAGCTTTAGTTGAAATATTTGCAGTTGTTAAAATTTCTTACTTTTAGTATAAAAATAAAAATATATAAAAGTATTTTTAATAAAAAGCCAAAAAACTCGAAAAATGAATTAACTGACTTTACTAGTCAATAATTCGTTTAAACTTGTTGTTATGTTCATACACCACATCCTTCTGCCCATCCGTAATATGTGTATAATTACACTAAATCAGATAATGATAATAAAGATAGAATTTAGAGGAATAATTGTGTCCGGATTTACTTTCCGGGAGATTTAAAAACTTGTTTATATAAGCCACTCTTAAGTATACTTGAAAAAGAATATTTTCCAAGCAACCAGTTACTGATAAACCTTACAGAACTGGACTGAAGCTTATGTCCACCAGCCAACTGGTGAAGAAGATTATTCAAATTGTACCTATTTGTATATAAAAATAATTTATTTTCCATTATTGATCTTATGAATAAAATACTGATTAGATTTTTTAAAGTAAAGATAATAAATCCAACATTCTAAATAGGCCAAAATTTATATTGACAAATATGTTGTAAAGAATATGCTTTTTTGATATTACTAACAAAATTAAATCCGAATTGGTGGTGATACGGACAAGGGTGTGAGTCTCGTATAATCTAGTCTGTCGTTGAAGACGAGCTCAAGTTTTAAATAAGGGTAGAATATATTAAAATGTTATTTATTTTTTATGTTAAGTGGTTTCATACTATCCCCTCGCGTATGCTTGTACACTTTCTCTACGCTATACCTTTCTTATCCGTACCTCCTCAATGTAAATAGAGTATAACTCCGCCGACATTTACAATCAGATTTTCATAAGAAGGATCTTATCTGGCAGCAAGTTATTAGAACTATATTTAATTATTCATACGTAAAGTAATATGATCTGCAGCTGTCACTTTTTGATAGATAATAATAGTTCTATGAACAAAAGCTATCACTCCCTCAATATTTCATCGCTACTACGTTCTTAATATTTATTGTTGGGAAAATTTATCTTTGTATTTGAAGTTGATATTTTTCCTTGGTGATCAAGTTAGACAGCGAATAAGTTAATAATATTTTCAATATCTCATTATATTCATAGAAAATAACCACTGTTCACATGTTTTAAGAAGTTAGTCTCGCAAAGGATGTCAAAATTTACAAAGATACGTCCTAGCTACTCGATCGATACCTTAGAATTTTAAATTTAAATCACTTCAAATGAGCCATTAAATGAAAACCACCCGCCTCTGTGGCGTAGTTTGCTAACGCGCTTATCGTGTTGAGCTCGACTGCTGAGGACGGGGAGATCGAGGTTCGAATCTCGGTCGGGTGAACCGGGGGTGGTTTTTCCTAAATGGTTTTCCATCCTCCTTCCACGCAAATGCGGGTTCACTTCCTTAAATTCAACCTACCCAATTCCTAATTCATTAGTGTAATTAGTACTTAAGCGTATAACCTGAACGCGTAGTAAGACACGCTGCTAAAAATGAAAACCCTTTTGAGCAGCTGCTATTTTGATACGGATAACCAGATTTAAAAATTATTTACACACCGTTCACCCTGAATTTTAGCATTCTTATCTTGATGGATTACACTATGACCCTGTTTTATATTATAGTGGAATAATGTAAGTTAAGATTGCTAACTCTCGGGGTAAACGAAGGGTGAAAACGTCATTTGGCCTAAGTTTAAAGAATGCCCCTGCTAAATGTTGTTCAAATTGGTATCCACATTTGATAAGATTTCTTGGAACAAACGGACAGTTATTTTAGCAGCCACCTTCTTGAAACAGATAACCAGATTGAAAAACCATCTGCACGCTTTTTTGGCCTCATATCAAAGAATATTCCTGCCAAAATTTGTTAAAATTGGTCAACGAATTTTACAGTTATCGTTGAGCATACATGTGTAGAGACTGATGAAATTCCAAAAGGTCAAGTTAAACTAGGACATTGCTATGGTAAGTCAGTAATCAAAACTAATAAAATAACATACACAAAAAATGTTAAAAATTCATCAATTTTGTGTAAAAAATACATACTTCTATGCTTATTTTATTTGCGCCACCATATATAAATGGGACTAAACTAAAACAAGATGCAAAATATATCGTTTAGCAATAATGTGTTAAAACTATTATTTTGTTTCAATCACTTAATTTTGTGTTGCTATTATCCAATGTATATTCAGGACGTGCGCACCTCTTTACTCCTTCGTGGGAAGCGGTGGCTCAGAAAATGTTTGCACTTTTGTTGCGGATGTTAGGTTTCACCTGATCAATACACGCATGTTAAAAGTTGTTTGAGAGCGACACCCAGTGGAACAATGGGGCGCATTGCAGGCGTACACAAATTTATCATTATTGTATATGTGCTTTTATATTTTAAAGTATTGTGTAGCCTAAGAACTTGATATTTGAACTTGTATAACGTATTAAAGGAAAATTTCGTACATTTTATAAACGTTTTGCGTGAATCACCAGGGCTCTAAAATAATTTTAAAGGAATAAAAACAAACATTTAACCTTTCTAAAACAAATAAAGTAGGCCTATATTTCAATAAAGTAGAGAGATCAAACGTTTTAGAATAATATAATATATATTTATTAATTTTGAAACTTCAGAACCATCATTATCCTAATAAATACTACAGTATTAAGAAATGTTATCTTCAAATAATCTCTGCCCTTAAAGTGTACCCAGGAAATAGTTAAGATTAACTTATGCCATCTATTACCTACCTAATATAATTGGCCGTCTGTATTTCTGAATAGTATGGTTGTAACGATGGGGAAACGGGGGGAAAGGGGTATACGAGTAAAACTTAACAATGCATTCTTCTGCTGATTGGATAATTAGTTTAACTTCAGATCTCATGATGAACGACTCGACATAAAGTGGTGATTAATTAAACTAATAGCTGTTCTGAATATTCATCAGAAGATAAAATGCAGGACATTGCGATAAATACTTTCTAATTAGCACTATCAATAACTAAAAACGCGACGAATTATCATCACTTTTCTCGAATTATTTATTATTTAATCACACAGGGTGTATTATTACCTTAAGTTCTTCGTTAGGATCCTGACCATATTAATATACTCTATAATAACTCTAGATACTCGTGTGATAGTTCTTAATTCGTCGCTAGATTGTATTGTCTTGTATTCGGGCGTGTTCTACTTACAACTTATTAATTTTGTGAAGTAAAATTACGATTTTAATAATTTCAAAAAGAATATTTTATTTATTAATTTAGTTTAATTTATTGATATATTATATTTTTAACAACTAACTAGAAACTTGAGCGTTACCGCACAAGCCCCAGACCTGGGTTTCATTCTATTTGAAATCATTAGTAGGGAGTGTGGCACAACGCAACTTAATAAAAGAAGAAATAAAAAGAACACAAAACGGAGAGAAAGGAAAATTGCAAAGAATGATCTATCACCCATAGATTGAAACCTAAAACCTAGTTCGGTAATATTAGATTTTCTTCAAGAGGCAGACATTACCTCTTTGTCCAAAGGCAGAAATGTAAAGTGTTAACTGTTTTCTTCTTTTCATTGTAAGAGCCATATTGTGTTCGTTCCCTTTATACTGTTTCGTTCCACCTTTCCTGTATCTTCTTCCATATATATATAATAAAGCTACCTCATAAAGCGAAAAGAGGTTTTCCTTTTAGATGTATATATTTTATAATAAAAACAGAGTTGGAATGATCATTTCAAATCCTTGTCTAATAACTGCCAAAACACGAGCAGGAGTTATTTCACTCTCACACTGTTTGACAGAGAAAAAGCAGGCGCCTTCTCATATTGAAACGTGAGGTGAGTCGCGAGCCACACGGCTCTCAGAGAAGGATCCACTAATTATTAATCAGCCCACCATGATTTCTGACATGGCTTCACCTTCACTTAAAAATAAAACACCCAATTAATGCGATGAACTTTTTTTAAAAGCACTGTACTTTTTAATCCATTTATTAGAGGTTACTTATAAATATGTTATGTTCCTATTGCTGGCTAATTCGGTTGAGTAAAAAAATTAAAAATGAGTTTTAATAGCAAAGACCTAAAAAGTCATATTATTGCTAGAGATATATTTGTGTCGGCGTTGTTAAACCCAAATAAGACGACTGTTTATATTTCTGCTCGGGTGCCCTGTCATTTTTTACCAAAGATTTATTTTGTGTTTATTATACCAAGACCATATCTGTGGTTTAGTGTTAAGAGTTCCTAGCTACAGATCTAGAGGTCCCTGCTTCAATCCCTGTTGCTTCCAGAATTTTTATATGAAGCAGTGTGTCAGTAACCGGTTCAAACTCAGCCTCGTGAGGACAAATGAGGAATTACTTGAGATTAGTGGCCGGAGGGTTCATTGTGCTGACCACATGACACCTCTATCTACAAATGTTAGCACTAACATCGCTAATGGTGGTGGCCATCCGGTTGGTATAACTTGAACTCAGACTCATGTCGTAAAGATTTTATCTCTTAGTAAACAAACTTCCTATAAGAATATTTTTGTTTTAGGGCCTCTTGTCTCAATACCATTCCAGTCTAATCGTAATTTATGCAAAATATAGAGTATTAGGAGAATATCCCTCTACACTTCATGTGCTCGGAAAGCAATCATTATAAGCCATATATACCCCAGATAAAGTTTCGTTGATCACTAATAAACGTTTTTTTTTAATAACGGTGTATAGACCACTCTTTCTCTTCTCATATTACGCAGTAATTTCCGTGGTAGGTGTTGATCCGTGCAGCTTAGTGTACCATAATGAAATTTATCCGCTTATCATGGCCCTGAATACATGAAAACGCTTTTCCTACATTTTGACTGGTCACGGTGTTGGTTTAATATGACTTGTCAAAACTCGGAGTTGAACACTCTCCCCTCACCACACATAAACACCATCCCCTTTCCCAGAAGAGTAAACCAAAATAGGATTCATACGTGTACAGTCCTTTCTAGTTTGATGTTTACTCTTTTCAGTGTTAGCGTTAATTTTAAGAAAATAATTCTTTCGTATCAAACCCGTTGATATTAAAACAATGTCAGCATAATAAACAAACATAGTAAATGTGTTTTATTAATTTAAATTCTTAATTAATATTTTTGGTTAAAATAATTATAGAGTTCATCTCTTGAAGTTTTCAAGTTATTGAAGGAAGATAAATTTTAATATGATACGTTTAGAAAATGGAAGCCATTCTCTTTATTATCAATTATATTTGTATTTTTATTCGCACATCAATGTTCATTTATTTGTAAGCCTGTGTTCGGTTCTCCATTTCTTTAAGTATATGTATTATATATATATATATATATATATATATATATATATATTTAGGGGTGAGTGAGGCTTCGTAAACTTCGACTTAGTTTCGAATAGCTGTTCACTTCCTCCTCGATTCGAGAGTAAAATTCCGGATTCGACAAATATGAAGCTTCACTAAGAAAAAATATTCAAGGCCTAGACATACATTTATGTTTTGGTTTTTTTTCAGCTATTTCCTTTCTAAAGTTAGTGCGAAAAAATCTGAAATAATTAAATTACATTTTGTGATAACTTAATTTTTCATTTTAAGACGAAATATATTAATTGAGTTAGGGATATAGTTTTTTGTAAACTATATATATAATAATAGTAATAATAATTATTATTATTATTAATAATAATAATATTTACCACCACGTCTTACTACTTTTTAATATTATAGGCATTAAATTAGATTTAATTTTTAAATGTACGTACGGTACATAGTTATGCAAAGTATAATAATTTTATCCAACTCTAAGCTGATTTTTAATATTTTAACTTCGATTTGGCTTCGGGAATATCTCATATTATTTGATTCGACCTTGCTTCGAATTGAAAAATTGTACTTTACACAGTCCTAATTTATCTATATGAGTATTTAATCATTATTACCTAGATTTTAAGCAGTTCGGTGCTTTAGCTAGGTGTGAAGTATTTCAAATAAAGTATCATTTTATCCACGCTATGAATTAATCTTAATTTAAAACAGTTGTCCCAAAATTTAAGGGAAAATTAATTTTGCTTGATATATGAATACGTAAAAGAAGATAATGAGAGTTGAAGACACCACTTCTACACGTATGAACACGTAAAAATAGATATTGACAGCTGCAGACCCCATTGCTCGGCATATGAACAAGGGAAAATAGATATTGACAGCTGCAGACCCCATTGCTCGGCATATGAACAAGGGAAAGTATATATTGACATCTGCATACCACATTGTTCGACAAATTAATAAGGGAAAGTAGATATTGACAGTTGAATACCACATTGTTCGATATATGAAAAAGGGAACGTAGATATTGACATCTGCATACCACATTGTTCAACAAATGAACAAGGGAATGTAGATATTGACAGTTTCATACCACATTGTTCGATATATGAAAAAGGGAAAGTAGATATTGACAGCTGCATACCCCATTGATTGACATAAAAACAAGGGAAAGAAAATATTGACAGCTGCAAACCACACTGCTCAACATATGAATATGGGAAAGTAGATATTGACATCTGAAGACCACCTTGATTGACATATGAATAAGAGAAAGAAGATATTGACAGCTGTAAACCCCATTGATTGACATATGAACAAGGTAAAGTAGATATTGACAGCTGCATATCGCATTGATTGACATATGAACAAGGGAAATTAGATCTAATAGCTTTCTTGCTGCTAGAGAAGAATCTTCCCATTAAATAATTGTACGGTAGAACATATTTCAAGAAATCACAAACCAATGACCCACCTCTTGTTCTGATGTTCAGGTAGGTGACCTGGTGGTCTAGGGGTAAGGTGTCAGACTTCTATGCTGGCGGCCGGGGTTCAATCCTCGGTCCCGGCAAAGATTTATCTGATTACCAAACCCTTCCTTCACCTCTGACAAGACATCTTGTGAATGTGGGGAATGCCAGGCCTCCACCGTGGTTCGGATTCCACGTTAAACTGTAGGTCCTTCATTTCATCTCACAATCACCCTACCATTACACATTAGCGTAAGTGCGTATAACCCGAACGGGTAGTAAGACGCGGTGCTAATAATAATAATAATAATAATAATAATAATAATTCTGATGTTCAGCGCCCCTGGTTACTGATCCGCGAATCTCGGGTTGGATGCACTGCTGTGCCATAGCTATTTTTCCCGAAATAGGAACTGATCCTACGGTAGCCATGCTCTGGTTAATTATGCCTAAATTTTGTTTAAGATTTCCACTGGCTCCACACATTCATAATCACTATCATCACGTCATCTCATTGTGAGTACGTGGCGTAGGCCAGCAATTCTTAACGGGAGGGCCTCGAAAGGTTTTTTAGGGTGCCTTAAAAGGTAATTAAAACTTTTAATTGCTTATTACTGAAGTCAATTAATTTGAATTAAATTTTAGCTACAAAAATGAATGAGTCCAGGATTTAATGATGATTTCTGCACTAGTTTTAAATTTTATAAAAGCAAATGCTCTTAATTTTAAACTATCTCCTGTTCTTTGTGAAGAAGTTGGTGCCGGCCATACATCGCTACTATTTCATAGAGAAATTAGATGGTTGTTGTGAGGGAAATTATTGACCGTTTATTATAATTAGAAAAATAAGTTGAAGTATTTTAAATGATAAATCCTGTTTGGCCATTCATTTTGATGATAGGAATTGGATTGAAAAACTTTAATATTTGGCAGATATTTTTATATCTTAGATAATCTAGATTTATCTTTACAAGGAAACCAGTCCAAAATTTTTACAATGAAAAGTAAAATAAAAGCTATGAAAATTAAAATTTATATATAAATTCAAAGAATAGATATATACTTTTTAATGTTTCCAAACTATTCAACAAACTGACAAATGATCTCAGACAACCAATTGCATTTGATAAACAGCATATATACTCTTTAGTAAAATGTTGTCTCCAGAAATTAATATAAAATTCAATAGATAATTTCCAAATAAAAAATCTTGGTATAGAAAATTGTTGATACTAGATCCGTATTATATCTGAGAGAATAAAAATTTATCAAAAATAGACGAGGACTCATTGTTGGTATTAACAAAGGATTTAAGTTTGATTTCCGTTTTCAAAAAGAAAATTTGATATAATTTTGGATACATAGCTGGAATGAATACCCCCATCTGTTTACCATCACCATTCAAAGTTTTAAAAGTGTTCAACAGCTGAATTCCCACTAAATACAATTATGTAATTTAATTTCTGTTTTTGATTTGTTGCTATAACCAATAAATAAAGCTAATATTTTATAATAAAGCTTATTGATGTTAGTGAAAACTAGGGGCCGATAAAATATTTTAGTATGGTTAGAGGGACGTGAGTAATAATAGGTTAAGAACCACTGGTGTAGATAAGCTCCAAGGTATAATCTGGGCAAAGTAATGTACCCACAGAGCAATTAAAACTATAGATACACGGTGCCCGAATAAAATAATGAGCACCTCTCACAATAAACTAGCCTGCCAATAGGGAAATTAGGGTTCGAATCCCTGTCAGGTGTACTGAATGTGGTTTTTCCAAAATTGCTTTCTACTCTCCCACCATATAAATGCAGGTATACCAATTAAAGTCCAGCCATACTAAGCCTTAGCTTACTAGTGAAATTAGTATATCTGCGTAAAACCTGAACAGTTATTAAGAAGCAGTGGTAAAATAAAAGTGTATTGCATCACTCACGATTAATATGCTATTTGCTCAAAATTTTGTATTGTTTAAATGATTA
Source organism: Timema monikensis (assembly GCA_902151445.1). Taxonomy (NCBI): domain Eukaryota; kingdom Metazoa; phylum Arthropoda; class Insecta; order Phasmatodea; family Timematidae; genus Timema; species Timema monikensis. The sequence continues at coordinate 521,596 of CABFVZ010000002.1, read as the reverse complement.
GATAAATAGATATTTAATTATTTTAACGATTTTATTTTGACCTCGAAATTGAAATTACTGAACACTCAAAGTTTTCAACTATTCTTCCATTTTTAAAGGTTATGTGTATTTATCGTCTGGTCTGTCTTTGAACAAGACCGAATAATATAAGGAACCAGAAGAAAGAGAGAGAAATAGTCAGAACAGAGAATGGTAAACAGCTAATGGAGAAAAAACTTCTAGGGAATTTGGTAGAAATTGAACCCCAGCCGGCTGTGTATCGCCATATTGAACCAGGCGGTAGGTCAAGCGTTGATAGAGAAACGTGACCTGACCAACAAAGCACTCTATTATTGAAATTAGAAACACAAAACATATTTTAAAAATGGTTTCTACGTGATTGTACTCTCTACTAATTTACCGAGGTAGGACGAATTAATTCCTCCTATTCTAGAAATTAAGGTCAGATTCAAATCTCAAACAAACACAGAAATATTAATGTGAACATGTTATAAATATGGTTTTAAAAAACAAATATTATTCCCAGACATCTGAACAAATGTTTATAAAAAGTTTATCACTGGCTTTTTTCAACAATAAATTAATTTAAATTTGTTAATAATATTGTATTAATAGTATTATATTATAATATATACCTAAGATTTAAAATACACTTTCGAATTAAAGGGTTAACAGTATATGATATACCATCTGATCACCCTAAAAGATAACAGTCTTTTCTTACAACCAAATTGAACATTTTTTGTAGTACTAACGTTAAAATGTAAAATTGTTTTAAGTATACCTATTTAAATTTAATTTACATAAGATATTATCCATTACATTCTTTCTTGTGATCAGTTAATTTGTATTTATAAAATACTTCATGTATAGTATTAAATTAATCGACAACAATATTTTATATATATTATTATATTATATGTATTATGTATTATTATTATATTATATATTATTATATATTATATATTATTATATATTATTATTATTATGTTATTATATTATATTTGTAAATAATTGCTAAACTTTTTTAGTGTTGTGCTGGATTAGCTATTAAAATTGTCTTTTAAATATGAGTAGCTCAAAGCTTTTGAGGAAGTTGTTATATTACCTTTATTATATTTGCTAAATATTTGCATTGGTTTGATATTAACAACATAATGTCTGTTATAGATTTTTTTTGTTAGTGTAAGTTTTTTAATGTATTTTTTGCAGTAAAAATTTTTAGTTAGTGTTGTTTGAGGAGTATATTTCGGTTGTACTTGTCGAAAATATTTAAATTTATAATGTTTCTTAGAGCGATAAAAATCAACCAAATAATAAACACACGTCATTTTATTATAATCTGCCATTTCTCTTTGGATTTGAGATTAAAATTTATATTTTGTGTTCTCCTTGCTTTTGAAATGGAAATAACGTGTCGACGAATTAAAATGTTTAAATAAAATAGGTTTTTTATAATTTTTATTTTTAGTTTGCTTTTAAGTTTGAAACATTTGCGTAAATTTTGAGGGTATCCTCTACAATTTCACAAAATTTAAGGTTTATATTTCTTTGAAAAGTATAAAAAAATCTCTAAGCCGTTATATATATATATATATATATGTGTGTGTGTGTGTGTGTGTGTGTGTGTGTGTGAAATTGCTGAGATATTGAGACATTTCACTATTCTTTCTCTACCTGTAAGATTGTGATAAAGATAAATGATTACATTGACGTAAACCAAGAAAATCTAGCTTTAAAATCAAAATTGACAAAAAATTTATTTACATAACTAGGTAATCATGAACATATTTTTTCCACACATGAGCATTGTTTGTGGTAGAGAAAGAATAGTTATCGTCAAACAAATCAAAACCAAGATGTTGATGAATTTCGACGTTTCATGACCCGCCCGAATCAAAAAGAGTGGTTTTTGAATTTCCGTCTTTCTGTCTGTACCTCCAACTAGAGCCTAAACTATTTTACCGATCAGGCTTCAACTTGGTATCTAGTTTTCTCATAGGGTTTACCCGAGGAATTTTTGGAATTATATATCAAACCCTAAAATTAAGGATAGTTTACAGAAGGGCAAAAAGAGAAAAAGTCAATTTTCTCAAAATCAGCTCTAACAATATTGATTAAATTTCATTTCTAAACATTTCTAAATATTCTAAACAAAATGGCTACTCTCGGTATTTCGGCAAAATAAATTTAGACACTCCGGTCAAATGTGTAAATTCTCATTTGTTATCATATCTCCGAAACTATTTAAGATATGAAATTACTTATCATTTCAAATATGTAGATTTATTTATAATACAAATATTTTATTCGAAACATAATTTTATAAAACCAAAAACTTTCAAGCTATATGCAAATATATGTATTTTTTTACTTTTCGAACATTAAAGGTAAAGTATTTCGACGGAAAAAAAAAATCGAGCCAGAAATGATGATGAAGATCGACGTCTCGTGACCGCCAGAGCCCTAAAAAGAGGTCTTTGAAATGTCGTCTGTCTGTGAGTCTTTTTAAACCCAAAATTAAGAGTCGTTTGATAAAAAACGAAAGGAGAACCAATATATTTCCTCAAAATTGGCTCCAATGATTTTCATTCAAATTCGTGTTTATGCGTTGATGAGGATTTTAAATAGACTGGATATTTTAATTTTCACATGAAAATGACTTTTAGGGTACTTTTAAGAAGTGGAAATTTCCACATTTCCGCTAATATTTGAGATACTAAATAACTTATCATTGCAAAACTGTAATATTATTAAAAATAAAAATAAAATTTATGAAATATATAAATATATTTTTTATAAAACCAACCATTTCTGAGATATTGGCAAATATATTAATACATCTCAATGAGCTTTAAGTTAAACAAAGTTTTAACGCTATAATTTTCTAATACCATAGAGTTAGAAATAAGTGAATCTTTCAAAAAGTGTATATTTTCTTTCTTTCAATCTCTTAGGGGAAATTTTGTACAGCAATGATTTATTTTCATCATTTTAAAATCAATAGCAAATATTTACCTATTTTATTTGTTAAAATTTAGAATTGAAGAATTGAATGGCAATGCAATTACCATAAGATATGCAACCCCTAAAAAATGTAAAAAATTCTAGACTGGAAGTAAAAATTTTAATAAGAAGTGTTGAACTTTGGGGACCCAATATCAATATGTTTACCTTATCACTATTGTACAGGTAGAGCAAGTATTGTGATCGTCAAAAAAATATAACTCAAGATGTTGATGGATGTTGTCATCTCATGACCCCCAAACCCTAAAAGGTGGATTTCGCAATGCCTTCTCTCTGACTGGCCATCTGTCTGTCAGTCTGTACCTCGGAGTTGAGCCTAAACTATTTCACTGATTCGGCTAAAACTTGGTATTCAGGGCTTTAATAGGGTTAACCCGAAGAATTTTCGGAATTGATATCAAACCCTAAAATTAAAGGGCATTAACTATTTTAATTAAATTTCATTTCCAAGTTTTGATCAATATTACAAATCAAATGGCTACTCTCAACTTTTAGTCAATATGAATTTAAGGGTTCCGGTCTTGTGCTTAAATTCTAATTTTTAATTTTATCTCCGTAACTCTTTGAGATATGAAATTACTTATCATCACATACATGTAGATCTATTTGTAATAAACATCTTTTACTTGACATATATATTTTTATAAAACCAATAGTTTTCAAGCTATACGCAAATATATATATATATTTTTTAACTTTTCCAACACTTTAAGGTAGAGTATTAAGACCATCAGAAAAATCTAACCCAAGATGTTGATAGATGTCGAAGTTTCATGACTCACTGAACTCTAAAAGTGATTTTTGCAACGCCGTCTGTCTGTTTGTCTGTCTAACCCAAAAACTAAGAACAATTTACTAAATGGTGAAAAGAGAAATATTCTAGTTCCTCAAAAATGGCTTTAACGAATTTGATTAAAATTCGTATTTAGGTGTTTATTAAGATTATAAACAAAATGGCTTTTTTCATTTCCTCATGAAAATAAATTTTAGGGTTCTTTACAGAAGCAAAAATTTCTATATCTCTGCAACTATTTAAGATACTAAATAACCTAGCATTGTAAACTATATTACTATTAAAAATAAAAAAACTTTTATTTGAGATATATTTTAAAAGACCAATAATTTCGGAGATATTGGCAAATATATTTACACAATCTTGTGAGCTCCATTTGTGAAGAGATACTAGAGTTCAAACGCAATAATTATCTAATGCCATAGAGTAAGCAAATAAGTATGTCTTTCAAGAAGTTTATGTCTTTACTTTAACCTCATTTGGCAATGTTTATACAGCTTAGGGGTTAATCCAGGATTTTCGTGATGAGGGGAGGGGATGCGGGTGCTCCCATCAAGATTGGATAGGAGAGAGGAGGTTGGAAGCACCTCAAGAAATTATGACATAAAATACTTTCAAATTTTAGAGACAACTTTATGTAATTTTTCAGTGGAACACTAAATTTGAGAATAATCCTCTAATGAAGGGTATAACTCAAAATTTGCTATTAGTATTGAAATTTACTATAAGCAAATAATAATAATATCAACAAATATTGATTATTAAAAGGGAAATAAGTTTAAACAATATAACAATTATTATCTAAATAGTTTTTTAGCCATTCAACCAATTAGACAAAATAGATGGAATTATTCAAATTTCGAACAATGGAACTAGCTCCACTCTATAGAATAGCTATTTCTTATTTAAATCGATATTTTACCACTAAGCCATACCAACACGTTATGTGTGTGGTATTGTTCAAAGATCTTGTTTAAATCACGTTATTTAAAAATAGATTATTTTAAGGATATGTATTTATTAGTAATCATTGAAATAGTATTAATAAAACTGTTAACATAAATTTAAAACTAAACAAGGTATTTGCAACAAGGTGAAAGGTGCGCAACTTAAATTGGGGTGGTTTAATTAATGCCTACTGTCACCACTTTAATAATTAATGTGATTGTCTTCGATCTTAATATCACCAATAACAATTTAAAAAATGAAATCATTTTAGTGAGATAGTATTACGTGACAGTTAAACTAGTAGTGACTTTAACATTGATTTATTGGTCCTGGATCCACCCCTGGTACAGTAATGATCTCCCTCTCTCCTTTTAGACACAATAGTTAATAATTGCCTATTTTATTGGTAAAAATTTGTAAAAAGAAATGTATTAGAAAAGCGATAACCAGAAGATGTGCATCCCCTAATAAAATGCCGAAAATTTTAACCGGGAGTCAAAATGTTAAAACAAAGTGTTGACCCTTTGGGACCCAATATCAATATTTTTATTGGTCCAAATATAAAAATGAAGACGTTAATTTTTTTTAAATAGAGTTGTAAAATTTAAAACCATGAGTCTATAAATGTTATACGTATATACAGTGCAATTTGTTCTCGGGTTAGCTAGTGTATATTATATTACAAATTTTGAATAAATATCTCCATTTTTAAACAATAGAGTGAGAATGTCAGTGCGGAGTTCCATAACATTTATTATAAATTTATGTTGAATAGTTATATTATTTTAATATTACCGATATTTTGTAAATGCATGAATAACCAAATTAAATGTTTTACATAATGGAGTTGTTGAGAAGTTACTGTAGGCTTATAGTAATACTAACCTTAATTGTCAAAATACGGTAAATACTTCCTTACCGTTAATTTAGCTCCGATGTAACCATCTCTTCAGTTTCACCGCAGACTTTCAATACCGCGTCAGATATCAATTTAATACACCTTTCAACGGTTTGTGTGTAACAAGGGTACTCTCCGAAAATGATTACTTGTATAGTCTTCTGCTACACAATTTATCGTAGATCTCCCTCTGTAATTATCATTGTGAGAGGAGGCTCAGTGATTGAAAATTCTGACTAGATGATTAACTCAGTGTAGTCATTTGCACCAAAGTTCAAGAAAGGCACTCTAAAGAAAACCTTGTATTTAATTCTTCTGGAATTTATTATTCTCCATAGGTCTAATTCTCTTATGTTATTTCGAGGATCTGCGATAATTGACTACAATATGTTTTCTGGATGAGCGAAATAAGCGTCAACTCCAATAACTTTATCAATTATTACCTTTACATGATCTAGAAACCGTCTTGAGACTCTTATGCTATTCTATAAATGTCTGGCACCATTTTGACATAGGGGGTCCAACTTTATTTCAAACCACATAGAGGCATATACCTTCGCAATGAATTATGGTAGTAAGTGAAATTGTCAGACGGGTCTTTGGTGGAAATATACAGTCGTAGCAGCCGGTTAGCAGTTATCAACAACCTATCATGACTCATTTTACATGGATTTCTGTTGGCAAGAGTGTCAGGTCAGTGTCCATCTCATATAGCACAGCATATCAAGTAGAGATACTGCTGATTAATACTTAGATCCTTTTTATCCACATGTGACAACACAGAATTATTTCTAGAAATTGGACAACAGGCAGTGTTTCTATTTCAGAAGTCAAGAGGGAGCCGGTAGTTCCCGAGGAGGAATGTTTTGCCATCGAGGCTTTGTAACAGGTAGTTAATTTTCAGGTAGAAAAAATATTCTCCACTGAAGAGGTTTACCAATTTGTATTTCTTATTAGACGTATCACACCACCCTTCAACCCCTGTAAGGTATCTAAGGTCAACATCATGTTTCTGAATAAAATATAGGATACCACTTGATATGTATATTGCCCTAAGGTGGCAGTTCCCAAACTTTCTCGACTTGCGAACCCCTTTCACAAACACGTGAGTTGCACGAACCCCCTGGTAAATATGCATAGCCACGCACTTAATTGTATACCTAATTTTTATGAAATATAGTTATTAATTGTAATCAAAATGTTTACTACCTTTAAATTAATCTACTAAAGCTCGGTAGGTACTTCGGGATACCCTACCAAATATAATGAAATAATAGTGAAATTAATTACGTAAAAGTTCAAATAATTATACATTTGTTTTAAAAATTAAAGGTGAAATTAAATAATCAATGTACTTTAGTAAAATATTATCTTTACTGTCACAATTTTATCAAATTTCACATTATTTTTAAAGTGGTACTGGAAATTGCTGCTTTTACATAACTGAAATACCCTCCTTTAACCAAAATGTCCATGCCAATTTAAGTTTTAGAATTGTAAAGAAGTTTTAAAAGCTACTCACCTCTTCACGTGACTTAGTGAGAAGAATGTGCTTACTTTGGATGGCACAGAGATTTAATGTCAGGAACCACAGACGATAGATAAAGTATCAAGTCACTTTCAGCACTGAGCCTGTTTCTGTATTTATTTTTTAAATAGGCGTAAGAAGAAAAGGATTTCTCACTCAAATACGTAGCATAAAATAGTAACAAAGCTATAATAGCTTTGTTCTCTAACTTAAGTAGAAACCAATTAATTACAAAGATTTATAGCTTTTCCTTAATTCAAAATCAGTGGAAATTTCAAGGAGCTGCTTCTTTTCCCTCGCTTTTAATTTGGAGAATTTCAAAACTGCTATCTCTTCCATAGAATTGCAAATCCAATTGCTATTATTGAACATGCTTGGTAAATATTCTCTGAAGGTTTTTCCAAGTCCCTTCAAGTGTTATATAATCATGGTCTATACATTTTTGTACAAAGCAAGTTGATTTGTTGACATGAAGTAATAAAGTGTATCAAAGCACTCAGTTGATTACTAATTAAACACTTTTCCCAAAAGTTATTTTTTATGTACGACTCAAACGGTCTTGCATAATAAAAACGTTAATATTTGACCCCTGGATATAGAGGTTTAAACAATTTATTTTTGATAAAATGTCTGCCAAATAGGCCAAAGCCTGGAGCCACATTTGATCTTGCATGAACTTTAATTTGTGAAAAGGATGGTTGGTGATAAAAACGAACACCTCGTGTTAAGCTCAAACATTCTTGTAAGATTCTACCTCGAGATAAACAGCTGACTTCAGTGTGAGACGATAAACAGTTTTAAATGCTTCCCATTTCATCACAAAGTGCTGCAAAAATCCTCCATTATAGAGATGTTTTGGTGAACCCCTTGGAAGATTTTTTTGAGAACCACTGCCCTAAGGCATGGACTTAGCAACACATGCCCAAAATACTTTCCTTCTGGATTTTGTATCATTGCTTTATGTTATCCTGATATTATCGCTCGACGTTAATTTAGCTGTATCATTGTTTGATCCTTTCGACCATCAAAATACAGGTCCTTGATATACTATATCACCTCCACTAACTCTTTTTCTTGCAAGTTTATCCTGTTCTTCTCTATTGTCCAATGTACTTTATTTTTGTCAATAACGTAAGTTTAATTCTCTGGTGAAACTGTTTAAAATCTTCCAAAACAGCTGTTGTTATTTTTGCCATGGTTCTACTAGCTACACCTGTCAAGTCTGCGGCTTTTGCAATGAGGGGAATTGAAATTCTAATTTGACTAGATGATTTACCTGGACTTCGCTACTCTGTAATATTTTTGTCCGAAATGTAAGTCCAGTTTAAGTTGCAATCACTTGTTCATCTCTTCACTAGATGGACATATGAGATGTATGATCTAACTGAGCTTAGAATTACTTTTATTAAATGTGTAAAAAATACATTATGAACTATTTTATAACTTTTCAAGGTCAGCGAGGCCCGGGTAGAAATGGAAATAGATTGACAAAATTATTTATGAGTTTTAGATTATATATGAATAAATATTCATAATTAATATTAATAGTCTTTTTAATTGTTCTTGAGAATATAAAATATGTTTCTCAAATACTTTTGGTTAATTGTTGATGTTATTAAAGTCAAAGAAGCCCAGCCATATCTTGAGATTATTCAATGATTTTTGTTGTGTGAACACTTGTAAATATTTGCTAACTTTTTCACACTATTACAAAAATTGTTTAATATATATTCAGCCCACCCTATTAAACACCCTGAGGAATTTTGTTCTATCTATTATTAGAATAATAATTTAAAAATTAACCAAAAATTAATCAAGTGACAACAGCTCAAATTCTCAAGTTTACTTGATAAGAAAACCCTACAAGATGAAAGCTAATCAAAGCTTACTTATTATATGAAAAGGCAATATTTTATCATTGTGTGTATTCTTAAATATACACTTGAGCTTCTACTCTTAGAGAACAAGGTGGAAGGGAAGCTTCCGCGAATTAAAGTAAGTGAACTTAAGTGCTAATATTTAAGATGGAATGGAGGTTACTGAATATTAAATGGATATGTTAATAAGTTATCTATTTTGTTTCTTGATTTAAATACAAACATTAGATGTAAAATTAATTTTAATATTAAAAAATAAAATATTATTGATTATATAGTCAATCAAATTTTAACTTATTAATTACCGATGTCTTTGAATCCAAACTATACCTTACATTCAATAAAAATAAAGTAAATTTTCATAATCTAACGATTATCGTAGTTCAATCTACAGACAGATACTATTTTATATACTAATTGAACTACATCTTACTACCCACCCTGACTATCCCCACTTAAATACAGTAATCGGGTAGGAATTAGGCAGGCAAAGCTTAAATAAAATGTACCCAATTTGTCCCAACTTGATCATTATTCTTTAAAAAATAATTACAATAACTAAACAGCTCAAGAATATAAAATTAAAGTTTTTCATTTATCCCTTCATTTAAAATTTATAGAAGCAAAATAAAACGCGGATACGGTTTTTTTAAATATAACTTTTATATACATGTGAAAAATCTCTAAGGACTAATTTTTCATCATTAAAAAACTCTTTAGTAAGGTCGCCTTGTTATTTTTAATGAATAAAAAAGGAATACAGGTATGGGGGAAATGTCCTGATAAAAATCGTTAGGAATAAAAACGGAAGTTATAAAATCACTTGGAACCATTCCACTCTTACAACGTAATTGTCACTTTATAATAATTATGAAAAGGGTATGGAGAACTAAATAGGGTAAAAGAAGGCCATGAAAGTAATAAAGAATAGAAATAAACGTTTAAAATAATGAGAAAAAGAAAAGATTCGTTGATGAAAGAACCTTTGACGAACAGATGGCACTAAATGTTACTGTCACCACTTGATAATAATTTCTTACGTTCTTCTTCCTTCTTTTTTTTTCGGTGTCCTCTACTTGGGTTTTAGGACATCCCCCACTACTTTAGTGATCCCACTCCAACCCTTACTACCCCTTCAAACAATTACCAACATCCTCACACTCGTGATAGTTGTTCGACTCGAAAGTAGCTAAACTTCTTTATCCTATCTTTTTTTATCTATCGCTCCTTTTCTTTCTTTCTCCATTCTTCTTTTATGAGTCCTTCTCACATCTGGCAAAAGGAAACGAAATATCGTCATCTATATTCTGTGCACGATTCCCTACGCTGTGAGAGCTCAAAATTGCTGTCTTTGGTAGCTAAAAGTCTTCTTTACAATAATCACCCCCACGATAGTAAAAGAGGGGGTGGGTAGGTTTTCTTGATACTGCGAATGAGATGATAAATAAATGGATTTTAATACCGTACTAAAATATATGATGTACGTTTTTACTTTATTTAATAAATAATGTGATTTTGACGCAAATAAACTAAGTCAAGAATATGTCTATAATAATATATATATAACTAAAGAGTATTAGATCTTCTAAACCAAAGATCCAATCAAAGAATATCTATATTAAATTTATTGATATGATATTATTTTTATCATACCATATATTTTATTCTACTTGGTACTTGATTTTAAATGTGTTTTCAATTATCTTACATTAACATAGTTCCAGTTTGGTCATTTTTAATTAATTTATCAACTTCACTGATACTGTAATATTTAGTAAGTATGGTTAGACCAATATTATAGTGGCCCGAAAATGCTTTTTCCCATAAGCTCTTTCTAGACTTCTTATTAATCTATACATAATTCCAAAACATTGTTATGGAGATATAAAAAATGGTTGTGTGTACTTATGTACGCGCGTGAGAAGTTATACTTCTTTGGCATCATTAAAAAATAAAAATAATTTAATATTATTAAGTATTAATTATGTTAATTAATACTATTTTAATTTATATCAATAAATAATACATACGGATAGTTAACCTCAATTATATTGGAGCACTTGAAAAAATCTATAAGTACAATTTTTTTCACTAATATTTACGAATAGTAAATAATATTAATCAAAATATTCAATTCAAATCACTACTGGGCCTGGATTCACCAAAGGGAGCAAATAGTTGCGCCAGCGCAAGTTTGAAATATGTTCCAAATCCCTATTCACTAAAAGGAGCAGGCGCAATTTGAGAGCAAAGTTGCGCCTTTTATTTGCCACCACTCAAGAGTAGGCGCAACTATTAAATCATGATTGTCACTTCAATAAATTTAAATGGCGGCATATTATTGTATTGGCTTAAAATACAATTAGTTACATAACTGTACTCCAATTAATAATGAATTAATTAAAATAACAAAACGTATGTCAAGCACAAAATTTGTTTCAATTTAGACAGTGGTAACAAAACAATTACGTACCTTTTATTGTTGGATTTTTACATTCAAACAACGCAATGGCATTTCTTGCAGTATTACAAAACAAAACTACGAACTGTGTAATCTTCGTCTAGATCCAAAGAGGTTTGTATTCCTCCAAGTCCAAAGACATCTCGTCACTAAATATGGCAGTTAGTATAACTTTAAAATAAGTTTTAAAGTTTCTATAAACATTAATGTTTTATTAATGGAACTTAAACTTTAAACTAATAATATAAATAAATACAAAAAAAATAATATTTTTATTTATATCAATAAATAATACATACGGATAGTTAACCTCAATTATATTGTAGCACTTGAAAAAGTCTATAAGCACAATTTTTTTTACGAATAGTAAATAATATTAATCAAAATATTCAATTTAAATCACTACTGAATATAATTTATTAGCACATATATAATTCGCACTTGTATGAAACTAAAACACGTGTTGAGAATGTAGAAACTAGAAACATGTGGACAAATATTATATATATGAAAACAGTGATCAGAGGCGACGAGCGTACCAACATGAGCGACTAACAGAGGTTCTATTTCTATTTTGTTGGTAGCTTTTTTTTTCGAGACTTAATGAGCGGTTTAACTTCAACCTGTTACTTTTGTGTTACAGTGATGCGCGCGCATCTTAAAATTTCACTCTCATCATTTTTTCATAACGCGCCTAAAGAAGTATAATTTCAAAAATAATATACTATATTAGAAATCTACTAATAGAGGTCAGCAGTAAATTTTCCAAGTTTTAGATACATAATTACTTGTAGGCCTATAAATAATTACAAGTACTTATAATCCTAATGATTTTCAAACATCTGTTGACTACCAAGGCAAAATATATGGCGTTCAAACTCCTTTCTAGACTAGGTTTTCAAATATACCATTTTATCTTAAATTACCGGTACATTAGAAATTCTCTCAAACAAGCATTATTTTTAAAAGAACGTCATTGAAAAATGTCGGTGTTATTATTTACGTACTACTATGAAGAGGAAATTTACTTGTTTACACTTAAAGCTTAGCTTTTATACTAGAATCCACATTAAAACCAATTAAGGGTACAGGGGAAAAAGAGTAAAAAGTCAATTTTAGTATAAATAGAGTTAGTGCTTCCATCTGGTGGACAAATATGAGACCTTTCTTATGCGCCTTAGATTGTGGCTACAAAAAAATGTATGTGTCCTATTTAAATAAATTTTAAAATATGATTTTCTGGGGTCTTTAAGGCGTTTGTGATAAAATAAAGTTGTTCTTTAAAATGTGAACTGTAAATATCCATCCTTCTCTCTATGTAACTTTGAATTATAAAATAACAATAATAAGTAATGATAATATTAATTTCATCTTAAATTTTATTTTTTTTCTCTTGGAATTGTGTACAAATTTTGATGGAAACCTATTTCACAAACCTTCCACGATCAACAAGGGAACGAGGGCTATACTTCCCCTCCAAAAAAGGTTGTGCTACGGATTTCCAACAGTCGGTAAAATCCCATCAACCTCGGCTGGAATTAGACTCACGAACATTGGCTTTATCTAAGAAGCCGTCTATTTATTTCAGTGTTCACCTGTTATACAGGTCATTGTGACTGTTGGTCAGAACATTAATGAGTTAATAATGAAATTAAAATTATATAAATGGTATTACCACTAAACTTTTTAAAAGAACTTTGATATAATCTAGGCCTACTCCTTGAGCTACAGTTGTAAAAGAAGTATTCTAATCAATAAACATAATTATTACATTGATGAGTTCTATAAGCAGAGAGAGCTATTCATCTAAATTCTTAAAATTGATTTTTGGTCATATTTTATTGTTATTACTCCCTACATTATATTTTAAAACAGTATTCACATTTTAAAATACTCTTATTATTTTTAAGAAAGATATTTTAACTGTTTCACTTAGAATTAGATTTTGCCCGAGACTTCTCTAGCGTTGATGTAAGTTTTAAAAACATGTTCATTAAAAGAATAGCGTTTCTAATCCCAGAGTTTTTAATTTCCCACACAGAAAATAAATCAAGCAAGTATTTAGATGAAAAATTTGGAGGTGATAAAATATATTATTTTCAGAATCACACACAGAATATTTGTGTTAATTGAAGGAAGTAAGTAATTAAAGTTAAACCAAGGCCTCTTTTTAAATGACGTTAGTGTCTTTATCATCAAAAGCAAGCATTTTCAGGTTGCTGTTAAAATTATCGCCGGAACGCATCACATTTGTCCATGTTAAAGGCTCCACACACGATTAATCCAAACTGCCGTGTTTATGCAAGGAAGGCTAACTGATCAGTCCGGACTAACCGTGTATGTGCAAAATTTCAGTTCAGTCCAAACTGACCGTATGTGGGGGACCCTTTAGAAAGACTAGTCGCGAAGATCAACACCTGTGACCATTAGGACTTGTTCTTGCACTGTGCTGATGGAAATCACATGGCAAATATTGATAGAAAATCGCATGGTTATAAACTGGAAGGAAAGGTATGATGTAATCATGGGTATGCTTGGTGTTAAGACACATTCTACCGTCATATGAATGTATATATTAATTACTCTAATGAGTTAGAGATGAGGAAGGTTGAATCTAGAGGAGGTGTAACCGAATTTACATTGTGGTAGCTTGGAAAAACTTGTTGAAAAAACGCCCATAGTATACCCGATCGCTATTCGAACCCTAATATTCCCATCATCAGCAGTCTAATCTAACACTAGAGTGATGCATTAGATCATGCAGTCACCGAAGCGGGTTCCCCCGTCATCGTAGCTCATTGAAAGTTATTTGAATAATGTTTTCTGCATGTACTGAGTCAATCTATTCAAAAGTTCGTGTGGCCCGTGTAGGCTTACTATATGTTTAATCACACTTTCATGCAGTTGTGGGTCGATCTTTGAATCCGGAATCTCTAAGATTATTACCGAATTTATATCGTCGAGTCTATTTTTTTCCTCAATTAATAACAGTAGATACAATCGTGGGAGTCTTTGATTTTGCCACTCCATAGTGTACATAAAACACTTGAATTGCTTTTAAGGTAAATGCTCAGCTCTTTGAAGACATGGAGGATTTTTAAATAGCTTGTATTATTATTATTATTATTATTATTATTAGCACCGCGTCTTACTACCCGTTCGGGTTATACGCACTTACGCTAATGTGTAATGGTAGGGTGATTGCGAGATGAAATGAAGGACCTACAGTTTAACGTGGAAACCGAACCACGGTGGCGGCCTGGCATTCCCCACATTCACAAGATGTCTTGTCAGAGGTGAAGGAAGGGTTTGGAAATCAGATAAATCCGTGCCGGGACCGAGGATTGAACCCCGGCCGCAAATAGCTTGTAACGTTTCGAAAGTAATTCAGCATATTTTTTTAAAAATACAGTATTCAAACTATTGGGAAGTTTTATAGTTATTAGCGAACATATATGCATAGAAAATTTCCTTTAAAAAAATCTGTGAATTAAAAACAAACAACTGAACTAAAATAGGATTTGTCTTTGTATTTATTTTTGAAATGTATTTGTAATTACTCATTGAATTTGGCGATAGAGTTATAAAGAAAAAAATTAATTCTACATTCAATAGGACAATTTATCATTAGTCACGTGGTCTAAGACAAAGTCTTTGAAAAACATTAATTAGTTATGCTTATTTAGTTTGTACAATAGGCTTAAGCCATCCGGGTAAAAATCTAGTTAATATAAAAGTAACTTCATCGAAATCAGCTATGTAGTTTCAGAGATCTTAGACAATATACATAGAGACAATTTATTTTATATAATTAGTAGAGAGTAGAGATAAACACTGTATTTATAAACTCATGTTTATTTTATACCACTAAAAACCTCTTTTCATACCATTATTTTATGTCAAAACATTGTTTTCAGGTAATCATGGCGAAAGACGTTTATTTCCCCAAAATACTAAACAGTAATTTAATGAAAGGTCATACTGTATTATAATTTCAATAGTTGTATAGTGAATATTTAATTTACCCACGTTTGTCAAGGTTTTTTGTGAACCCTTGCATAATTTTGCGGCCCTGTAGGGGATGCGACACAGTTTGAGATCTTCAGACTATTCAATGTTTTCATACCACCAATTAGTGTAGCAGCCTGAGAGAATTAATTTGGATTGTTAAAATTTAAGTTTATACATGTATTTATTATTTAATGTAAATGAAACTTAGGACAATAATATGTTAATACTTAAATACAATATTACCTATCAGTACTTTAGTACTAAAGGGCATTTGTGTTTCACTATAATCAATTATTAAATTGTGTAAATTAACTTTGGTTGCAAAGAGCCATTACTGGGTACATATATTAATTACATTAAATACAGTTTGTATGATTTTAATTATTATGATCACTAAAACCTGTACTCAGTTTAAGATGGTATCATTAAATATGTGTGTCTGGTTTGTATCGAAGAAGTGGACATAGGCCTACTAGTTGTGTTGACATAATTTCTGAAAATGATTTGGTATTTATAAACTAAAAGTTTTCCTTATAAATTCGGGAAGCCATTCAAAGCTCAAGCAGAGTAATTACCACCTTACTTTATTTTCTATCTTTGCCTTCAAAAGTTTTTACGGAACACGAGAGCTAAGCTAACTTATTAAAGCCCAGAATTAAAGGCTTAGTAGTACCCTAATCCTCGTGACCTGATTGGTTCAACTAATTAGTTGGAAGCGTGTAGCAAAGAAGATAGCACAATCACATAAAATATCTGACAAAATAGCTCAAGTCTTAGAGAAAATATTATATAATTTTAAAATATATTTTTCTAGTCACTTTGCTTGGAAAAAAATATAGCTCTTTCAACCAACCAGGAAAAAAATTCACATCAATTTTGTCCTGTGTCAATCTGGTTTACTGTGTGTGACCTATTGTGATGCATAGAATTGATTAACTACCATGAGAAGCTTCTTGATGTTACCTCTCACACACTTACGTTGTGCACACAGTATTCAATATATTTTCAGGCGATCCAGCTTGGCAACGCTATCAAAACAAGAAATTACTTTAAAAGGTAAAAGTACTAGAAACTTATAAACACGTGGATGATTATATATTTTATATAACAAATCAGTACAGAATGTTTAAATATTCAGGCTGATGTTTTTCTTCCTTTTGTAATTAACTCAGATTCTTAATAATGCAGTTATGTATTATTTTTCACTATTTCAGATAGTGTACAACTAAACATATTTGCAATTTCGGCTTCTTAGATTATGTTACCACCAATGTGGCTAACTCATAACTTAAGAAATATATATGGTGAAAATTTAACATATTTACTTAATCAAACCTGAGTGTCCCAGGGTAGATTTTTTAATAACCCATATTGTGAAAGTGATACCCTCGTGACTACCGGTACATATNAAAAAAAAAAGTTGGTATGATGCGTAGCTAGGAGAATCATTAGTGTGTGCACTTCAGGTATGATAAATATATTGTGCTTTATTTTCTATTGTGAACCTGATATCTTAGGCCATTTGAACACCCATTTGGGTGGATAAATAGATTAGAAACATAGAAAGTGAAAATGTTGTATGGGCCTACGTAATTAGGGTAAATTTAGTTTGTTTTTTGAAATATATTGTGAGCCCGACGTCTAAAAACTTGTGAAAACCAGTGTAAGGAGCTCTAAAACCAATAAACCTAAAAAAAACATGAAACAATGATTATACAATTTGAATAAACTTAGTTTGTGCAACTTGTTTTGTTTTTAATTTTACTTACATTATAAAGCTAACTACTTTAATCTGGTTATCACCGGTTTATGCTGTTATTAATGTATCATATAACTATTTGCTGCCTGAATGTCTAGTTGAATAATATAATAGTGATTTTTTTCTATTGAAATTAATTTCATCACCAAGGGCAGTGCCAAGCTCTTGCAGCTAATATAAAATATACCAAAACTTTTTGGCTGGCTACATTTTTTATATTTTAAAATTTAGAATACTTAGAAAAAAACTATAATTAAATGTCATCGTTTAATTTACGTTCTTCAGGTGTGAATGGAAATGTCAGCTAATCTAAGCATCAACCAGTTTGGTCACCCCTACACGAATGCTCTCTACACAATTTGGTTGCTTTATTTAACTATCAAATATTAGTTTATATTAATTAAATTAATAAATTATTTATACTAAAAATACTTTCTACATTTAAGTTATTAACGACTTAGCATGGGGAATTTGTCTAAAAAGAGCAGCAGCATATATGAAATTCAACTAGACCTTAGCTCAGTCAGTAATGTGTCTGCCTACATAGTTAAGTGTTTCAGGTCCAGTTACGAGAATGCTCGAAAAATGAATCATTAGTTAAATTGGGGTTTACTCCTTCACAGTGATAAATTGTTGACCTGGAGGCTTGGTTTTGTGTCTGTTATATTTTAAAACTTTTTTTTTAAGTCATGTCTTGATAAAATCCGTAATTACATAATAATTATGCAAGTTTTATAACTCAAAAAATAAAAAATTGGATTGGAGTAGTTAAATATTGGTAAAAGAACATTTAAAATTACGTTTAGGAAAAGAATCCTAAATACAACCAGCTATTTTTCAAAACCAAATAAACCGTCAAGAAACCAAGTGGAATGTAGATTTTAACGCCTTAGCCAAACTCAGCTAGCGTTACGAGTGTAGTTCTCTGGAACATTTGGGCCTACAGCACGTAGCGCTAAGCAATAGGTATGTTTTTCCCACGGTGGTGACCAATATATCTGATAAGTTTAAGTATAATTGCACTCAGACACTGTTGAGAGGGGAGTAAGGGCACATGTATCGACCAATATTACCTGAAGGCATTTTCCTCAGGTGGTGTTATCTTCTTTTTTTTTTTTTACGATTCTTATAACTTGTCTGGACCAGCTAAAGTATTAAGTATATCATTGGTATAGAAATTTGAAAGGTATATATTATATTAAATATACCGTTTCCACGTAGGAAACCATTAATTTAAAAAAAAAATCATTTTACTAGGCTGTCACTAAAACCCCGCCCTTTCCGTCACTGTCAAATCAGACTAGTCTAAGTTGATGTCTAGAACGCGTTACCACCACTGTGGAGCATATATTCACTATAGGTTGTACGTACATTCTCTCCACCCTACTAAAGAATAATCTTCCTCCGTGTTAAGTTAAGGCCGATTGTACGTATCTATTCCATGGGATATAACTACTACTTGCACACAAACATTCATAGTAACTTAATAAACAAGGAATCTTTTGTTAGATTAATTTTACTACTACAGTTAAAATTAAAAACTATATGTTTGAGAATACTAAGGTCTAAATCTTAAATGATTAGCCACCAGTCATATATTTGAAGTTACACGTTCAAGATATTGGAGCTACTTGTTCCAATCTCAAAAATATGAGGATTTAAACCAAATTAAGAGCACATCAGAATTAAACTTAGACAGGAGAACTAGGTTTGTCAGGTTACTAGAGGGTGTATCAATGGTGTATTTAAATTTTGATGTCCCAGAATGGTAGTAAATATTTCGTGGTCCAAAAAAAAATTATTCATAGCGACCCTAAGTTCCTCATTAGTCATTTATTACGAAAAAAATTTAACCACAAGTTGTTTGGAGATAATTAAAATTGCTCGGACACCACTATGTGCTTAATTGACTTAAGAATACAGTTATTGATCAATTAAAGGTAACATACATGAAAAGGACTTTCGGAGACTAAATTTGTAGCCAAATGTGACTCACCATATATTTTCACACCCCTGCCTTGTTTCAATGATCAACGCAAATCAATATTCAATCACGTATTTCAATTCTGTTGGGATTTTGAGCTAGAAAGTCGAAATCAATTTTAGGGTATATCGAAGGAGAGGGTTTAAGGGGAATGTGCGGTAAGGAATGGGGATGGAACGTTACAGAATCTTGAAAAATGGAGGAGGAATAGAAGGGGTTGGAGGGGAGTGGAATGCTCAATCTGTCTTTTCACGGTTCATTTCATTTTCTTGTCACTTTCTGTTTAGTTTCGATGCAAAAGAGAAACTGTCAGTAACACACGTGCACTATAAAATACGAGCACACACTTTACTGTGGTTTTAAGATGAAGGTACGCCACAAACACGAGTTGACAAACAAAAGAGAAACATCAAGAAGAATAGAACCGAAGTAGAGCGTCCAATTTACAGTTCTACTCAATTTAAACAACCGTCTCTTGTAATTGCTATACAAGGTCTGGCTGAGAAGAAAAAACTATTTTATAAAGAAGATATAATGCATCCATCCAAATGTTATTGATTCCTTATCTTCATTTTACCCACGAAGCTCTAATCCTAATTCAAATATTAGAACACATGGTAGACGTAAAAAACTAACTCTACCAGGTAAGTATAGTTTCATTCGTCCTTTTTAATTTGGATCACAGATATTAGTTCATATAACATATAGATATTGTATAAATGCTGACATTATTTTATATTTGTAATTCATTCAGACATTTAGTTAATTGGTAAATTAATGATATGAAGTCTGGTTGATAATTTGGTCTTATTTTGATGGTCTAATCACAACACAAAAATAAACCATTTGATGTTTAGTCAAAATCTGTTTCTTGATAAATAAACTGGCCAACATCCTAACACCATTGCTGCCCTCCATTAAGAGCCTTAGGAACGCCACTAAATATTATGGAATTCTTATTGATGAGTTAGTATAATCCCGAGCACATTCACCTACTGGTCCAGCGATTTTCAACATTTTCTACTCACGACACAATGAACAAGGTGATAAAATTTTCAAGGCACACCATCAGTTTCTAATAGATAGATTTTTTCATTAAAAACTAGTATTAATATTGCTTTTGAAAGAACAATAGCTAAAGCTATTTTTTAAAGATGTTTATCATGAATTTTAAAATACCTAATTTTACTCCTCAAATTATATCCCGTTTAGTTTTCATCTTTTCCCAAATTCACGCGGCATACCTTCTGACCCTTTGCGGCATACCAACTTGCATCGGCACACCGGTTTAAAAAAGCGACTGTATCCTGATGGTGAACAGATCAGATTGCCAACTGGGCAAAATTTATCCAAATTATAAAAACACCAAAAAATGTTATGGCCACATAAATATTAAATGTCCAGATTGCGAACAAATAAAAGAGCAACCCGCGGGAATTCAAAAGTTTGGGTGGTGACACAAGTAGAAGGGGTTACTGGCAGCACCAACTAGCTAGCGAGGCTTTCATCCAGGCCAAGATTACCCTAACCTAACCTAACCTAGCCTGACATAACCTAACCCAGAAATATTCGTGTATGTAATTTAGTTGAGTTAAGATTGACGAGGCTGAAAAACGTACGACTGCTAGGCTCCCATGGGTAACCCCTATCATCAAATCAGGGGTGGGACGGCATAGTAACATGGTGTGTTCGCAGTCTGGATTCCTCCCCTCAATCTGAACTCTTCACAATCAGGACTATTTGTAATTAGGAGGCCATCAGAAAACTCTGTTCTATCTTATGATAACGCAATAAAATGAAAGCCACTAAAGGTCCACTCACACTAAGCATTCACTTAGGGGCGTTCTTGCATATGGCTCCTTCTTGCCTTCCAACCCCCACCCCATATAATTCCATATAACTCTTTCCACCATTTTCGTCCTCTCTCTTTACCGGCTGTTTGTTATTATCAAACCAGATCCTTTCGACTTTGTCGTAAAACATTGTGTCTAATAGAACTTCAAAGCGAGGATGTTGTTGACGTCTACAACACGAATGAGTTTTAGATTGAGGACAGAATGCTAGAAGAATGTGGGCTCAAGGAAGACAAGTTCTGACAAGGGAAGTGATGCGGAAACTATTAGACATGATGTTATGAGTTGCACAAGTGTCTTGTCCACTTAGTTTATTCCGCTACTATACAACAAAGATGAAGTCATTATTTAAAGGTCTATCCTCACCCTTAAAATAGTTTTCTAAGGGTAGATAGACATTAAGTGAGCCATTAAAATGGGCTATGTAAAATTCATGATCTAAAATTATTTACATAATTTTTTATAATTTAAATAAATTATCAATGTGGAAAAAAGTTATTTTAATAGAATTTAACAATAGTATTTGTGGCAGATAGTACTAACATTATAAAGATTAACGCTTTACAAGCATAAATCATGTAATTAATATTTTTGAAGAATAATATAGTACCTCAGCTCAATATAACCTTTTAGTTGTTAACACTGGATTATATTTTTGAGATGACTCTTTACGAATTATTAATTTGATTCTGTATACTTTTGTTTTAACAAATTAATAATTGATTGATTCTAAAATAGCATTCAAAGTAGGGTAAGTCAAAATTAAAATATCCTGACGTAAATAGTATACGCATTTATTTGTTATAGACACAAATACATACTAAATGGCTAAATTATTTCATCACAGAAAGACTTAGAATTATTCATTATACTGGTATCTTTTGGCATATGATTAAAGGTTTATTAATATACATCTCTATAATTCAATTGTAGAATACATAAAAATAGTTTTGGTAAACAAAAGAGGAAATTCAATAAACCCAAAGGGAGAAAAAAGGAAATTGGTAGAAGATGATAGGAACATGTAAAAGGAATATCATTAAGGACAAACATCCCTGATGAGTTCCATTAAAATGAAACCTAGTTCGGGGGACTAAGTGGTGACAGTATAGGCGGCCATTACCTCTTTGTCCAGTGGCTGCAATGTAAAATGTGATTTTTATTATTCTTTTCATTACCTTAAAAAGAGATACGAGGTTATCCTTAAAGAGATTTATTATATATTAGCATCCTATGCCCTTTTCCTGTGTTTGCTTTAAATGTAATTCCTTTTAAATGTTCCTATCTAAGTGTACTATCATCCTTTACCAATTTCCTTTCTCTCCCTCCCCTCCTCCTTAGGAAGTTGCGTTGTGCGTTTCACAATCATCCCTGATTAGTTCCGATAGGATTACACCTAGATCGGGGAGTTTGATGGTGATGGTCGATTTTCTTAAATAGGCAGCCATTACGTATATGCCCAGTGGCATCAGTGTAGGTGTGAATTGTGTTATTATTTTCATTATAACAGCCATATTGCGTTTGTTTCCTTTTATATATTTTCTATTCACCTTTCATTTACCTTCTTCCACACATATATTACAAAATTTAATCAAGGAAATAATGTGAGGCTTATAAATTTCGAATAGTAGTTCTTAAAATTAACAAGAGAGATAAAGTATTGACTAACTTTTTAAATGCTGATGACGTGAAAGTTCTGTGATAAAGAGTTTGATACAATCTCACCCATTGATATGTATAAATAAATGGTATGGAACTCCGCAAGGACTTTCTAACTCCATTGTTTAAAAATTGAGATATTTACTCAAAACTCCTAATATCTCTGAAACGAAATAATATACAAAAGCAAACCCTAGAAATAATTAAGCTATACAAAACCCGGAAAGCAATAAATATATTTTGTTTTTTTACCTTATAAATAATATGAATTATCCTCTTTAAAATGATATATTATATTTTAAGGTATCTTAACTAAAAGTTATTTAAAAAAATAAAACATCAATCATTACTTTTTAATAACCTCGATAACCGCGTGTATTTTTTTCAACATATTTAAATTATTTCCCATTTATTTTGTTAAGCCCTACTATAATCTTGGCTTGGAACTATTATAATTTAATTTTATTACTAATGCATTATTTGTTGTCTTATTAAACTAATTATTATTGTAATTTAAAGTTGTACAGTTGTCAATCATTGTTGATAAAATTTACATACGATTTTGCTGTTTGCCATAGTAACAGGTGATGTTTATTTTAATTTTTCAGATATTTTAGTGAGAATAACTTATATTTTATGTATTCATTATTAGTACAGTAGCCCTATGGCTTCTTTGATACTGACTGATAGCTCACTGCTGACGGCTTTGAAAAGCTACCAGACCAAATTTTGTATCCCTTGTGAAAAAAAAAGGGAAAAGGGGAAAAAAACTAACTTTATTTTATTAAATATATATTTATATATATATAATTCTCCTAAGGTTGTATATAAAAAAATAGTTTATTTGATCTAGCTCAGTTGCACGAGGAACTTAATCTCGGGACCTCTGGATTTAGGTAGGCACTTATACTTAAAGTTTATATTATATCGTAATGGAAACAAATTACATGGTTATGAAATTTAAAAAAAAATTAAGTTATTTGTTTGGTTATTTATGTATTCTGAATATTACTCATATCAAATCCTGCCTATGGAGCTCCGTTAATTTACATTACTAAGGTAACATAATTTTCTTGAAACAAAACAAAATAAAAAAATGGAAACTTCTCACCATAGCCATTCTGTAGTTGAAAGCTACATATCTTTATATTTGATTAAAGATATGTATAATCTTCTCTCTTCCTCTCCAAGTTAAATTTTACACTCTTGGGTAAAAATTTTATAGTTCAATGTTTTAATAACTTGCAACACAGTGTCCTTTTTTGTCTCTTGATTGGGAACTTAAGCCTTCCAGCTTTATTATATTTTTAAACCGACGCCAAAAGAAAACCAAAAACTAAAAACTTATCGTCCACAACAATTCTTCAAAAACCAATAAACAAACAAACAAAAAAAACAAAATAACTTTCCAATTATACACCAAAGTGGTGATACAATTTAGAGCTAGGAATATTGCTAGAATAGTGACGTATGGATGAGAGCTTTAGTAAAAGGAAATGGCAAAGAGAAATACTTTAATGAATCGTAAGACCAACCTATATGTATATTTTAAAATTCTAATCATCTTGTTGAGTTTTTACCATGTTAAAGAAAGCTCAAAGTTATTTTATTTGGGAAGTGAAAATAAATACAATGTTGGCACAACTATACGTAATCAACAGAATAAGAGTAAATAATAGATATTTTGTTACTCTAATTAATTATAATTAAAGGGGATGGTTTTCTTTGTCACACCCTACGCCGAACCATACTTTCTGAAAAAAAAAAACATGTGTTTAGCAGCTATCACTTCTGACAGTCAAAATTTAGGTATATACCTAAATGTTTACTGTCAGAAGTCAGCTGTGAGATGTCAGTCAGTACCAAAGAAGCCACAGGGATACTGTAGTGTATAATAATACCTAGGTTTAAAGGGGATGGTTTTCTTTGTCA
The DNA here is from genome assembly GCA_902151445.1 of Timema monikensis. Lineage (NCBI taxonomy): Eukaryota > Metazoa > Arthropoda > Insecta > Phasmatodea > Timematidae > Timema > Timema monikensis. Next base: position 496,866 of record CABFVZ010000002.1, on the reverse strand, counting down.
CACCCTACGCCGAACCATATTTTCTGAAAAAAAAACATGTGTTTAGCAGCTATCACTTCTGACAGTCAAAATTTAGGTATATACCTAAATGTTTACTGTCAGAAGTCAGCTGTGAGATGTCAGTCAGTACCAAAGAAGCCACAGGGATACTGTAGTGTATAATAATACCTAGGTTTAAAGGGGATGGTTTTCTTTGTCACACCCTACGCCGAACCATATTTTCTGAAAAAAAAACATGTGTTTAGCAGCTATCACTTCTGACAGTCAAAATTTAGGTATATACCTAAATGTTTACTGTCAGAAGTCAGCTGTGAGATGTCAGTCAGTACCAAAGAAGCCACAGGGATACTGTAGTGTATAATAATACCTAGGTTTAAAGGGGATGGTTTTCTTTGTCACACCCTACGCCGAACCATATTTTCTGAAAAAAAAACATGTGTTTAGCAGCTATCACTTCTGACAGTCAAAATTTAGGTATATACCTAAATGTTTACTGTCAGAAGTCAGCTGTGAGATGTCAGTCAGTACCAAAGAAGCCACAGGGATACTGTAGTGTATAATAATACCTAGGTTTAAAGGGGATGGTTTTCTTTGTCACACCCTACGCCGAACCATATTTTCTGAAAAAAAAACATGTGTTTAGCAGCTATCACTTCTGACAGTCAAAATTTAGGTATATACCTAAATGTTTACTGTCAGAAGTCAGCTGTGAGCTGTCAGTCAGCACCAAAGAAGCCCCAGGGATACTGTAGTGTATAATAATACCTAGGTTTTTGGACAGTGTGTTCAAAAAAAGAAAGAATTTAGGCAAAATAAATAATAGTTCTTCAACAATCAAACATTGTTTCTTCATGTAGCTCTAGTATCAACAAAATCCGAGTTTTACCTAAAGTCAAGACAGTCAAGAAGTGCAAAAATAAAACTGAAGGATGAGCAAAAAACCTATTTTATGGAGAAGGCATGCATTAGTAAATTGTAATTATTTATTATTTAATGTAAATACTCAAGTTCCCAGGTTAACGTTTCCAAACTGTTTTATATTTAAACACGATTATCTCAAAACTACATTTTTCTTAACATAAGCCATATTTTCTCAGTTTCTGTTAGTCCAAATTATATGATTTTTCTCACATATATTCTCAACGCCATATTACACACTTAAACGAGATCTTTCAAAGAAATATTTAGAGAAGAAAAAAAAATTGAAGATAACTTTTTTTACATGAAGTGCGAAATAAAATTTCAAATTAAATAATATATTTTTTAGAAAAATATCCACTCGATACAGTATAAAGTTTAATATATCATTATAGATTCACACACAATAAAAATGTATCTCTAATAGGAGATGAGAAAATGTTCCTTATATTATGACAATTTAACATGGACAGGATAAGGCATTCCGGGTCCCGTTACGTTTTAACATTTTTTGACTCCAGGATTTAAATTTTATGATTTTTTTTAAGAAATAAAACCCTCACTAGTATAATTAGACAAAAAAAATATCTATAATGGGTCCACAAGGGTCAAAACTTTGTATTAAAATTTCAACTTCCGGTCAAGACTTTCGACATTCTTTAGTGATTTCACATCTTATAGTTATCACATTTTTATTAAATTCATTGTTTATAAATTTAGACCAATAAAAAAGGTAAATATTGACTATTGAGGTTAAATAATAAAAAACATCTTTTTGCGAGACTTAATTACTCTATGGAATTGGAGAAATATCGCATCAACTAAAGCTCACAAAATTGTTTAATATATTTCCTAATATCTCAGGAACTATTGGTTTTATAAAGATATATTTCAAATAAAAGTTTATTTTATTTTTAATAGTACTACAATTTTACAATGATAATTTATTTATTATCTTGAATAGTTGTGGAGATAGAGAAATTTCCGCTTCTCTTAATAATCCTAAAAGTCATTTTCTTAGGAAAATGAAAATAGCCCATTTGTTTATAATCTTAATCAACAAATAGATACGAATTTTCATCAAAATCGCTGAAGCCGATTTTGAGAAAATTTGTTTTATTCTCTTTTCGAACGTTATTAAACTACTCTTAATTCTAGGGTTAAACAGACACACTGATATACGGCATTGCATAAACCACATTTTAGAGTTCGGGGGGTCATGAAACGACGACATACATAAACATCTCGGTTTAGATTTTTTTTTTTTTACGGTCGTAATACTTTACATTGTTGTTACATATATACGCTTATATCTGCGTATAGCTTGAAAGCTATTGGATTTATAAAAATATACTTCTAGTAAAAGATGTTTATTATAAATAGATAAACATGTGTGCAATGATAAGAGATTTCATATTTCAAAGACTTACCAAGATAAAATAAAAAATTATAATTTACGCACCAGATCGGAACCCTTAAAATCATGTTGACGAAAGGTTGAGAGTAGCCATTTGGTTCGTAATAGTGATCAAATTTTGGATGAATTTTAATCAAAATCGCTAGAGTCAATTTTGATAGAATCAAATTTTTTTCTCTTTCCGCCCTTAAGGAAACTACTCTTAATTTTAAGGTTGGATATCCAATTCCAAAAAAATTCTCGGGGTAACCTTATGATAACTCTTGATACCAAATTTTAGCCCAGTCGGTAAAACTATCTCGGCTTTAGCCCAGGGTACAGACTGACAGACAGATGGACGGTCAGATGGCATTGCGAAAACCAGTTTTTAGGGTTAGGGTGGACATGAGACTTCGACATCCACCAAAATCTCGAGCTCATTTTTGTTGACAATCAAAATACTTGCTCGACCTGCGAGGTAGTGAGAAAGTAAATATATTTATATCGGGTACCCAAGGGTCAACACTTTATATTAAAATGTCACTTTCGGTTTAAAATTTCTGACATTTTATTAGGATTGTAGATGGTTATTTCATTACTATTAAATTCCTCATTTATAAATTTCTACCAATAAAATAGGTAAATATTGACTTTTAAATCCGAAATGATAGAGATAGATCATTGCTGTTCAAAACCCGCCTTTGTGGCGTAGTTGACTAACGCGATAGTCGTGTTGAGCTCGACTGCTGAGGACGGGGAGATCGAGGTTCGAATCTCGGTTGGGTGAACTGGGGGTGGTTTTTCCTAAATAGTTTTCCACTCTCCCTCCACACAAATGAGGGTTCACTTCCTCTAATTCAACCTTCCCAATTCCTAAATCCATTAGCGTAATTAGTTCTTTAAGCGTATAACCCGAACGGTTAGTAAGACGTGGTGCTAAATATTATTATTATTATTAATATTATTATTATTATTATTATTGCTGTACAAACATTTATTTTGAGAGGTTGAAAGAAAGAGAACATACCCTTATTGAAAGAATTACTTATTTCTTAATCATGTGGGGAATGCCAGGCCTCCACCGTGGTTCGGATTCCACGTTAAACTGTAGGTCATCTATTTCATCTCACAATCACCCTACCATTACACATTAGCGTAAGTGCGTACAACCCGAACGGGTAGTAAGACGCGGTGCTAGTAATAATAATAATAATAATAATATTTCTTAATCTATGGCATTAGAGAATTATTGCGTTAAAACTTATGTAGTATCTCTTTACAACTAAAGATCACAAAATTGTATTAATATATTTGCCAATCTCTCAGAAATTGTTGGTTTGATAAAAATATATTTCATATAAAAGTTTTTTGTTTTTAATAGTATTACAATTTTTCAATAAGTTATTTAGTATCTCAAATAGTTCCGGAGATACGAAAATGTCTGCCTTTGTAAAGTACCTTAAATTTATTTACATGGGAAAATGAAAATTGCCAGTTTATTTATAATCTTACTCAACGCCAAGATACGAATTTTAATCAAAATCGTTAGAGCCAATTTTGAGAAAATAGATTTGTTCTCTTTTCGCTTTTTACTAAACTACTCTTAATTTTGGGATTAAAAAGACACACAGAGAGACAGCACTGCAAAGATCACTTTTTAGGGTTAAAGGGGTCATGACACGTCGACATCCATCAACATTTCGGGTTAGATGTTTTTTACGGTCGCCATACTTTACCTTTAGTGTTCTAAAAGTATATATATATATATATATATATATATATATTTGCGGATAGCTTGTAAGTTATTGGTTTTATAAAATCATACTTCGAATAAAATATTTGTATTATAAATATATAAACATATTTGCAAAGATAAATAATTTCATATCTCAAATAGTTTCGGAGATTTGATTTAAAAAAATGAGAATTTACGCATCAGACCGAAGCCCTCAAAGTCATTTTGGTGAAATATTGAGAGTAGCCATTTTATTTGAAATATTTACAAATGTTTGAAAACAAAATGTAATCAAAAATCGTTAGTACCGATTTTGAGAAAATTGACTTTTTCTCTTTTTGCCCTTTAGTAAACTACCATTAATTTTTGGGTTGGCTATCCAATTCCAAAAGCCCCTCAGGGCAACCTTATTAAAACACTAAATACCATGTTTTGGCTTGATTGGTAAAATAGTTTAGGCTCTAGTCAGAGGTACAGACAGACAAACAAGAATTCAAAAACCACTTTTTTTGATTCAGGGGGTCATGAAACGTCGAGATTCATTAAAATTTTGAGGTTGATTTTTTTGACGACCACAATACTTTCTCTACCTGTAAGATAGCAAGAAAGTATAAATATATATGACCTATTTTTTCCATTATTAATTTCTTCATAAGACTCGAATCAAATTCATGTAAACTCTTAATGTATTTTACACGCAAGGTTACACTGGTAAGTAGGCTTGCTATTTACACTTCTGTAATTTACTTTTTTTTTAATTAATCCTATAAAATGGTACCATTTCCTGTGCACGAACACAGAATATGTTCATTCATATTCATGGACATTGTTATTCGAAGAGCCTAGTTTTTGTCACAATAGTGTTCCAGCCAAAGAATGGTTTTTCTCCAAGGAGATCACATTCTTTGCCATCCTCACATGTAAAAAGTGTATATTTAATTAATTCACGGGAACAAGGTTTATTTGGATTGCTAATACAGGGGGAGGTTAAAATANTATATATATATATAAATGCTTCCATAAATTCTGATATTATTTTAACCTCCCCCTGTATTAGCAATCCAAATAAACCTTGTTCCCGTGAATTAATTAAATATACACTTTTTACATGTGAGGATGGCAAAGAATGTGATCTCCTTGGAGAAAAACCATTCTTTGGCTGGAACACTATTGTGACAAAAACTAGGCTCTTCGAATAACAATGTCCATAAATATGAATATATATATATATATATTACCCAATGTAGGTTAATTACATGCATATACAATTCATCCCGTCTTACTATCCATAAAGGTTAGGCGAATTTAATTAATCTAATAGAGTAAGAATGAAGACAATAGAAGCCTGATTCACTGGCAGAGTGGCTTAAGGCGTCTCGCTCGTGTTAGACTAGACTGCAGATGACAGGGAGATTGGAGTTCGAACTCCATTCAGGTGTATTGCATGTTGTTTTTCCATAATTATCTTCCAATCTCCCTTCACGCATATGCATGTACTTTTCCTCTAAATTCAACCTTCCTCATTCCTAGCTCATTAGAATAGTTTCTACATATGCGTGTAGCCTGAACAGCTAGTAAGGCGCCGTGACAAAATAAAAGGTAGAATTTAAAGGCAATTTACTCGCATTTTCGTAGACTCGAGAGGTAAAAACCATTTAGGAAAATCAACCTAATTAAGCTTATCCAGGATTTGAAACCTGACGTCACCGTAAAACCAAACTATATGAGTCTAACTTTAAATCCGCATGCCCACCAATGCCAATAGGACTGACAAAAGCCGAGTAGAACGGATCTTGACATTATTCCGTTAAGATAGATGGTTCGATATTATACATGTATTCCTTAAGTTGATTTCATCTGAGAGTGACGTGGGATACTTCATCATAATTTTTGACTCTTACAAGAAGGTATCTATGCCACTTTTGCGGTTACCTCCTTTTGGACGTAGCACATTTCCAAAGCCTTCATGAGTAAGAGATTGTACACTTTCCACTTCAACCACTTGAATGCAATCTCTTTTTCTCCACTTCTAAGAGCCACTATCGGCCTTTGTGCTTCTACTTCTTCCATGACGATATTCATCGTGACAGGGTGTCATCTTTTCCGCTTGACTCAGTGTCGACCCGTAGATTTACTTTGAGGAGCTTGACCACGTCGATCGGAAAGTGGCTTACCCCCGTTCCCTCCCTTCAACCAAAATAAATTATCTGGTAAATTGTGATAGTATTAGTTTTAATAAAATAGGTTCTTGATTACCAATTACCGTCGATAATGAAAGCTTTACAATCCTACTATAAATGTATATTTTAGTTTAAGAAATTAAAACTTGTATTTTTTTTTAATATGTAAAATAGGGTCTAGTTCCCAGAGTCAAAAGTTTATTATCAAGGTAATTATTTATTTAATTAGTTTTACTAATCATCGTTTTAAATTGAGACTTATTTCATCTAAAGTAAAATTTTCTTAACACCTTGTAAACTTAATCACTAATCAAATTATCTCCCTATTGTTTTTCATTATATATATAGTCCTACTCTATATTTCAATGTTCAAGAAGGGATAATATCTAGACCTATATTGAAGCTGGCTACTCAAAATAGTTGAACCGGTCATTTTATCTTGTTCATCAAAGAATAAAACGACTGAAAAAAATTGGCCTATAGAAAATGTTGACTGCTTTATAGTAATTTATAAAATGATAAATATTAAACCTAATTAATTAATATATATGTATATATAGTAAACGTTAAATTATATATTACAAACTTAAACCATGTTATGATGTTTTTAACTTGTTTCTAACGAATGCTCTCATATTTAAATTTGATTATAGTATGTATATTATTGTATCTAGTAAAAATAAAATGTTGTAAACAGATCTTTTAAAACTTTGTTTTTATCAAAGAGTTTGTGCTGGCAATTCTTAAAAGAAAAGAAAAGATTGAGACCTTTATCTTACTCCAGAAATATTTTTTTTAAAACTTCAAGAACTATTTGTTTAAATTGGTAATAAGACGTGTATATACAATATTAGTTAAAAAAAGATGTACTGGTTTATTAGGGTTTTTTGAAATAACTTTTTTAAATTACATTATTTAGAAAAGTTATATGCGTTATGTGTAGGTGATGTTATTAATAATCCGCAAATGTATTAGTTTGACGTTAGATTTGAACTGTCATACATCATCGGTTAGAAGTAGGTTTATAAATTTAGCATCTATGAATTTAGTCACTGGTGGACACGTAGTCTGGATGGAAATCTAATTTTGTATATTTAAAACATGCACTAAATAATAATTTGTAATATTTTTGGTCATATGTAATAGCGAACAGGACACAATTTTATATTTTAATTTGGATATTCACATTTCAATATTTGTAATTAAAGATATTGTTATGGTGTAATAGAAGGAGTATTTATTTTAAGTTGGCCCTCTCTCTCTCTATATATATATATATATATATATATA
>CABFVZ010000002.1:473343-489265 GCA_902151445.1 Timema monikensis | reverse complement strand
TATATATATATATATATATATATATATTTCTTAGCCATAAAAATATTAAATAAATATTAGAAAAAAAATAATTATATTCTTAATTTTATGTAATAAAATTTATATCTATATTAAAACCACTATAATCTATGTGATGGACAAATTTGTAAGTAAAATATATGATAATATAAAAATATAGGTCGGATTTCCTAGAAAGTAATTGTTACAAATTATTTACTTTAATATTCTAGAATAAAACGAGCCACCAAGTATTTAGAAAGAAACTGTACATAAAAATACTAAGATTGGTTGTGTTAAATACTTACATGTATAATATGTTCATTTACTTGTAATTTCTTCATCATATATACTTTTTGTATTTAAAATTATTGTGTATACAAGTTACAAATTACTATCAAAATAAACTTTTCAGGAGTATTTACATTAAATGTAAAAATATTTTAGCTTTTTAATCCTCGTTGACTATTAAACTTGTATTGATTTTTAGATATCAGTTAATTTATATTTGTAAAGTGTTTCACACATAAAATTAAAGTAAGACCGCAACCGTAATTTTATTTGTAATAAGTTCATCATTGTTGTTTTTTTTGTTTTTGTTTTTTGTTTTTTGTTGAGTTTGTTGTTAAACTGTTCTTTGAAATATGAATAACTTTGTGCATGTGAAGACTTTTGACATCAATTAATTTTTTTTTGTAAAATATTTTGCATAAACTTGATATCAGTCACATAATGTCCTTTGTAAATAGTTTTTTTCATAAATGTAAGCTTTTTGCTGTATATTTTTGAAGGGGCTCCTATGAAGTATGAATTTGTTAGTTTTGTTTGGGCAGTATAATTGTGAGTGTTCACGTCTAACACTTCTGCATTTTTAATGTTTTAGGGAGCTAGTACTATGTTTGTTGATATAGTGAATATATAAAAGAAACTGTATCTAAATATCTATATGTGTGTGCTCCACTACCAGAATATCACCGGGTTGATTAAATGAAAATAATAGAATGCTTGGTGAGTCTTCTTCTCTTTATCTTGACCACAGTTGGTGGCTCTCATTCACAGAACCACAGGGTGTATCACGCACTTTACTAAAACATCGTCAATTAACCGCAAGCCCTCAAAATCACCAAGAATAAGCACATAATAATATCCAGATAGTAAAAGACATAACCCAATACTTGAAAATGGCAATAACTGGCAAATAACAATACGTATAGCTGTACACTGAAACTATAAAGTAACCAGATCCTTAAGAGTTATACCTTGATTGAAGATTAGAGGACGTTCTTATCGTTTCTTTAGTATTAAGATGTCTTCTTGGATTTAAATTAAATGGTATGGAACTCCACACGAACTTTCTCGCTATATTGTTTAAAATTTGAGATATTTACTCAAAGCTCGTAATATATGTAAAGACTAGCAAACCCAAACATAAATTTCACAATACTTTAGTAAAAAAATTTTTGACTAGCAGTTTTAAATTCTATAATTTGGTTTTTAAAGAATAATAAATGTCCTCATTTATATATTTGGAACAATAAAAAAAGATCGATATTGGTTCCACAAACATCAACACATTGTATTAAAATTTCTATTTCTGGTTAAAAAATGTTCAACATTTTACTAGGGGTTGCACATCTTAGGGTTATTGCACTGCTATTAAAATTCCTCATATAAAAATTTAGACCAATAAATAAGATAAATATTGATTATTGAATCTAGAATGATAGAGATAGATCATTGTTGTACAAACCTCTAAACGGTTGAAGGAAAAAAACATTGACTTTTTGAGAAACTTACTTGTTTATTACTCTATAGCTCACAAAATTGTATCAATATATTTGACAATATCTCAGAAAACATTAGTTTTATAAAAATATATTTCAAAAAAAGTTTTTTATTTTTAATACTATTACAATTTTCCATTGACCAATTATTTAGTATTTCAAATAGTTGGGAAGATACGGAAATTTCCGCTTCTTCAAAGTAGCCTAAAATTAATTTTCATGGAAAAATTAAAATATCAATTCTATTTATATTCTTAATCAACGCATGGATTTGAATTTTAATCAAAATCGTTAGAACAAATTTTAAGAAAATTATTTTTTTCTATTTTTTGCCCTTTGATAAACTACTCTTAATTCTAGGGTTGGACAGACACACAGACAAACGGCATTGCAAAATCACTTTCAAGGTTCAGGGGATCATGAGGCGTCGACAACCATCAACATCTCATGTTAAATATTTTTACGTTTACCATTCTTTAGCTTTATTTTTTTTAAGTATATAAATATATTTATATATATTTATATACATAAATAAATATAAATATATATATATATAAATATATAAATATATATATTTATATATATAAATATATATATATATTTATATATATATATATAAATATATTTATATATTTATATATATATTATATATATATATATATTGTTTAAATTTCAGAACTCTGAGTCTGGTTAATATCATGCAACGCTCATGATAGATACATACACTCTTCATTTTATTAATGTAGATAATCATATTATACTAACCAGAGTTAATCTGGAATCTGGATAGTGATTCAAAGACCTTAAATACAGGGAAGGGGGATGTTTTGGTTGTTTTTTTAAAATACCTTCCCCCTTAAGAGTTTGATTTTTATCATCTCATCTTAGTACCCATTTGAAATATAAGCATACATTAATGACATTAATGGAATATGGATGAGGAAGATATATAGTTAAAGAAAGTTTTCGTGAATCTACATTTAAGGAGAGTGAAAAACTATTTAATAAAAACAAACCTCAGTTAATTCAACCTGGATTCAAACCCCGATCCCTCCGTCACTGGAAATCCATTTCAACTCAAGAGTGTCACGTTATACTATGCGGCCACCAATGCCAATTTAAAATATTGTTTATAATGAAGTTTTTTATTTTCTACCAATACTTAGGATAGTAACTTAGTAGTGGTCTTTTAAAATTTCCAACACCTATAATCCCGATTATTATATTTTAAAATACTTAACACTTTTTCGAGAGGTTAAAATACTTGCGGCATTTCCTGTAGTGGGACTATGCCACGAACCACCGCTGGAAGGAGCTCACCAAAAATACATTTCTAGTTTATGACTTGTGTAACTCACTGAAAGACATTGCTGATAAGTATGAGGCTGCTTATGTGAGAGTAAAGAGATGATTTCATGAAATATATAATGAAAGAGACATAATCATATGCATGGCTATAAAAGGTCTATATTTTGTTTATTGATGTTATTATTGGTAGTAGAATTACTGAACAACTTCCAGGACACACGGTTAAGATTCGAAACATGACATCCCCATGAATGAAAGTACAGTCAATTGCAAGCCTAATAGGGCCCCTTCACGACCAGTCAGACTGTCAGTACTAAGTATGTCTTTATTAACAATGACAGTCTGATTGTGTAAGGGCTGTACCGATGGACGGACTTACGAAAATACTGATGTGATTCAAATTTTCTGATCACATCAGTATAAGTCCATCAGTCTTGTAAGTGGGAGAAGAAACTGACAGTAAGATTTACCGTGTGCACGCGTGCTCGTCAGTATTTCCTTCAGTCTCAGTAGCAAACATAGACTGAACAAGTCTTTTAAATATCATCCATGTTGTTGCACGTTGCACGTAGGAGCTGAGACTGATAGAAATAATAACACGAAAGCTGACCATGTACTGTCTCGTTGTAAATACTGATACATAATATCAGTCAGATTGTCAATATTAGGACTGACAGTCTGACTGAGAGTGTAGGGGCCCAATTAAGCTCTCGACCGTGTGACCACAGAAGAGGGTGATTGTGATCAAGAAAACTATATATTAATAAAGGAAATGGAATGCCAGGTCGCCACCGTGGTTCGGATTCCACGTTAAACTGTAGGTCCTTCATTTCATCTCACAATCACCCTACCCATTACACATTAGCGTAAGTGCGTACAACCCGAACGGGTAGTAAGACGCGGTGCTAATAATAATAATAATAATAATAATAATAATAATAATAATAATAATAAAGGAAATATAACTCATATTAATTTGATAAATTAAATTAACAATACAATGTCATCGCTTCAAGAAATAAAATATATTATTTCATGCATTCAAAAGAATTAATTATGAAGAACTGCAATATAATGCATATTGTATAAAGAAAATTATTTTTTAAACAAGTCATATAATTATATTTTGTTAGGTTGTAAACAATTTTTAACCAATGGAACTCAATAAAATAATTATTGTATTTTGTTACCATTTCACTAGACCTAATTGGAAAACCAAGTATGTTAGTAAAATGTTTGACCTTTTGTTGCTATAAACTTACCTTCATTTTTCCCCGCTTCTTTACTATCTAGCCGGTAAATACGCATCCTAACTGAGCTAATAAAATAAGAGTAATGAATAGAGAAAATAAATAAAATGTACCTGCATTTTCGTGGAAAGAAGGTGTGAAACTATTTAGGAAAATCAACCTCAGTTACATTCAGCTCGGATTCAAACCTTGATATTCCTCACCACCAAAGGCAAGCTTGGTATTTTAAGCACGTTCCCACTAACCCAGGTAAAAAAAAATAGATATAACTACGCTTAAGTATAAAAAGTAAGTATATAAAATAAGTTATATTAAATCCAAGTTAAATAATAGCTCCCAAAATAGATAATGAAACAAATAAATCTACCTTTGGCCTCGGTTGGCAAAGCTAAGCACGCACACAACGGCACAAGTTTGTTCGACATTCGTGGTCAGCCTTTGACGGTAATTTATGCGCCCTCCACAGCCCATTGAATTTGGAAATTAACTTTAATTTACCTCAGCTAGAGTAAAACGAAAATAGTTAAGCTTTAAATTACTTCTCAAAACCAATGGTGAGCTATTATAGACACCCCCTCTAAGTATAGGGTGTGCTCCCATCTATTCTAAAATGAAATATAAGATATTTTCAAGCCATTAGCATCTTTAGGATGACAACTTGGAGTGGGGCTTCCCGGTAGTGGAATAACCTTAAAATCAGTAGTTTTTCTTTATCACAAATATATTTTAATAAAACTTACTACTATACAATAGTTGGTCTGCCTATATTATTATTATTATTATTATTATTATTATTATTATTATTTATCACCGCGTCTTACTACCCGTTTGGGTTATACGCTTTAAGTACTAATTAAGCTAATGGATTAGGAATTGGGAAGGGTGAATTAGAGGAAGTTAACCCGCATTTGCGTGAAGGGGAAGTGGAAAACCATTTAAGAAAAACCACCCTCAGTTCACCCGACTGAGATTCGAACCTCTATCTCCCCGTCCTCAGCGGTTGAGCTCAACACGACTAGCGCGTTAGCCAACTACGCCACCGAGGAGGGTAGTCATCCTATAAATGACTATCTTGACTTGATTTAAAACAACGCATTTCATCTGTTATTCACTGACAATGTACAGTCAAATTTTCATAGAAAGTACCTTATCTAAGAGAATAATAATTAAATATATTTTCACTTATTCATACATCAAGTTGTGTGATTTTCATCAATTCTTTTTGATATATACTAATAATTCCTATTAAATAATACTAATCATATAGTTAATCCTCAGTAAATAAAATCCTCAAATAAATAGTAACTGTGATACTATATTTAAAAATAATTAAAACATGTATTATAAGTTTACTGGCAGTGATATTTTTAGTATCTTAGAAAGAAATCTCATAATCTCCTGATGAAATTTATATAACTTTGGTGTAAAAAGTAATATAGCCCTTTGCCTCTCATGTTTTAAAATTATTAATTTCCAAAAGCTTTGTAGATATGAAAGATATTCATTACAACACTTCGGGAATACTTGATTAAAAGTGTACTAAAAAATATCCCTTTATAAAAATATTACAAAAGTTGGACTAAAGAAAATACGTTTATAATATATACACTCAAAATTGTTATAATCGTTCTAGTTTTAATAAACATTTATAAACTTCATAAATAATTTTCAAAGCTATTAATGGATACCATTTGTCGTTGATAGATTTATAAACAACTTTGATAGATTTTAAGAATCAGTAGTTTATTGTGATTGTCCATGAATATTAAAAACTATAAAATGTATTAAGATTATAAATTAAATTTGAATGTTTTATAAACATATTTAGTAAACAAATTGCGATATTTAACAACTACAATTAAGACAAAAGTGTTGATCATGTTACTAATCATATTTAATTAAGAGTGAATCTACACAACTCGTTTTATACAATATAATTAATAGTCAATAACTAATTGAGATTGCTTACAAAGGATTAAGAAATATGTTTCTCAAAGTATATTAAGGATCAGAAATTGATCGTGACTGTATAAAAAAAGATGCGAAACAATTTTCTTTTTAGTTAACTAATATACTGTAATTTAATATGACTGTGCATAAGGAATTAAGAGGAATTAGACGCTTATGCATTCATTCCTATAAAGTTGTATGGATGCTAAAGTTAGAGATTGAAGAAAATGTACTCTCGTTTGCATTGGGGCGGTGAGAGAGACCATTTGGTTGAAAAATATCCCCAGTACATCCGGTAGTGATTTTAAGAAACCCAGATCCCCATCACCATCAAATCAGATTATACTATCTTTGATACTCGGACTGTGTTCGCAGAACAACGGGTTGCTATAAAGTCAGCAATAAGCTGATATTTGTTTATAGAGGATTCATAGTCCAGTTAATATATTTGTTTAGGGATACGTGTTAATAAGAGATTGTTTGTGGTCTAATACAAATTTTAGAAAGAATTTTAAAGAATTAAAAACAACTGCACTAGTATTTACCTATAAAAGGAGGATTAAGACATGAAAAAAAAAATATTATGATTGATGAATCAATATAAGATAGCAGTTAATTAGGGTTGAACCCTGGCCTAAAAAAAATAATTGTATATTCATTATTTAATTATTATAAATTTATAGGATTATATTGTTTATTATTACCTCCACTTTTATTGTCCCTATATATCTAAAGTAACAGTTTGAGGAAGGTAAATTTAAAAACCATCCAATCTCTTATTAAATAAAATATGGGAAACTATGATAGAAAATTCCCCCCAAGTAACGCATTGATGACGATCAACCCCGTTTCTTAGAGGTCAACTAACACTATGTTTGCACAAATATAACTTTTTCGTTATGGAAACCGTTATAGTTAAATCGATTAACTCCTTATATTTAATAAGTAACTGAAATAACCAAATGAAGGCATATTATTCAAACAAATAAACATTTATTTAACTAATCTATTATGTTACTTAAGATAATACACTAAACTTTCTTCGGTTGATTTTTAGTGGTTTTTTTTTTTAGATTTGAATGTGCAGTACGTGCTCATACTTGGAATTAACGCACAATATAAATTATTTAAAAATCAAGATAGGTTTACATAGACAAATAATAAAATTTAAATCAGTAGAAATTTAGTAAAAACAAAAATAAATATATAATGAAATAAATATGTGTGTAGTAGTTAAGGGGATTTAAAATGTATTTTAGTTATTATGCTCTTACTTTCCTCTATCTAAGCCATATTTGCACGAGATCGTTCAGGGAATGTCTCCCAATACAAGTTGTAATTGAAGCCAATAAATCAATCTAGCGACTCTTAAAGGAATAAGGCTACAAAGGCTGCTATTTAAAACATTGTATTATAGAAATTTGGTGTCAAATTATTTCTACATTCCTTAGTCAAATAAAATAATTGTAGCTTTTGGATATTTTTACAGCTTTAATAACCATTAGCTGACATTTAAATACGTAATTGTCGTACTTTTATATGTTTTATTAAAATTTAATATTATTCAGAATAAATTATATTTAACTAAACTGTAAGTTTGTTTCTATAAAATATTCTTATCAATTTTAAAGTTAAATGTATATATCTAATTTTATCAAATGTATTAATTATTATATTTTTATGTATGAATAGTTACTATAAGTTTTATAGACTTTTGGTTGTGTATTTTAATCCCCATCAGGAATCCAACTGTGTTGGACTAGACTGCCAATGTGACAGGGAGTTCGGGTTTCAAATATCATTCGGGTGTCCTGAGGGTGGATTTTCCAATATGATTTTTCACTTTTACTTCATGCAAATGAGGGTTCACTTCCTTTAAATTTAGCCTTCCTCATGCACAACTCATTAGTGTAATTAGTACATACAGAGTGAGATGAAAACTATTTTACGATATATTGTGAGGAAAATGATGGACAAAGTGCTGAGGTTTGCCTGACGTCCGGTGAAGTTCAACTGAGTGACATTATCTTCAAAAAGTAAAAAAATAATGTGGTATGTAGTTTGCTTTTATTCAGATAGTGAATATTTACTTCCCAATCAAACTGTTAATTTTCAAGTTATTTATTGTTTAACTATTTCGGCCCCACCTTGTATAAGTTGATTAGGTAGTAAGACGCAGTGCTAAAAAATAAAGGAAACTAGCCAGGGTATCCTTGATATATAATCTGCCTTTCTAATACCTTCGTTACAACATCTGAGTGTGACTAAATAAAAACCATCATTTAACCAAAATCCCTTAAAAACCCTCAATTCTAATTTCCATTTTTTATTTCCTACGTGACCCAATTATTTTTTATTTTCTAATTCTTCATTAAATATTAATTGACTCTACTACTATAGAAGTTTTTCACGTGTTTCGCAGTTTGCAAAATATTTTGTACTCCATAATAGATTAAGGTGATTAATCACTAGAACTTGGGTCATATTTCATTTCGGCTCATAAAACACATGCTACTCTGAACAACTTTTTTATTGCCAACATAACTCCAACAAGTTTCTTGTGTCTGGCACTCTAAAATAGTTCAACTACCTAAAAACTATTCATCCTGAAATATGATAAGTTTTAAAATAAACGTATTTAAGAAATTTAGGATGTAAACATGATAATCATATCTCAACTAAATTTAAATACAATTTATATTATATCAAAGTGTTTGCAGTAACCAAATAAATACGGTTAAATGATTTTAACCTATAAGAATATTTGAAGCGATCACTCTTTTCCAGTGGCGGATCGTAGCTAAGATTAGTGGGGGTGCTGCTCCAGAAAATGTTTAGCTTTTGTTTTAAAATTGTGTAAAGGTAAAAAAACATGTATAAAAAGAAAATTTATCCAGGAACTTTATAAAATCTCAACAAAAATATCCAAACCTTTTTACTTACTTTAACTTAAATTGTTACAGTTCAAGTTTGATCTATTCATTTAAAAATGAAATCCATTCTTCTTGTTTTGATTTGCGCAAAAAGTTAAATAATTTTCTCCTTGATCTCTGGATGACAATTGAGGAAATTTTTCTCCATTAAAAGTACTGCAAGCGCATTTAGTCTTTCCGAATCCATAGTGCTTCTTAAAAAAGATTTTATTCTTTTCAATGTAGAAAAGCAGCACTCTGCCTCTGATGTAGTACATAGGAATTGTTAAGAGGATTTTTATTAGTTTCGTAATTTAACTAAAATCATCATCTAGTTTATTTTGCAAGATACATTTTAGCAGCTCAATTAATTTGCAATATTCATGAATATCAGTCCTACAATAAAATACTTTTAGTTCAGTTTCAACCTTTTCTTTGTCAATCATGGGATAAACTTCAGTGGTCAGTAATATCTTTTTTGTGGGATGTTCATTCTTAAATCTAGTGAAGCAATTCTTTTTAAACAATTTAGCAGCTACTAAGTGTTTAGTGGAAGAATATCTGTACATTATATCTACACCTATATAGTAACACACTTCCTTAGTTACAGTCACAGAACTTATTTCTTGGGGATGCCAGACAATGGCTAAGGTTTTCTATTAAATAAAAAACCGGAAAAAAAAGAATCAAATAGAATAGCTGGAAGCAAAATAATAATCTAATTCTACACTCTTCTACACTTTATCACATTCAAGAATATGGTGCACGGTTTTTAGGCACAACACACACTGAGTAAAAAAAATTCCTTCCACCATCACGCCAGAGGCGGCAATTTGAGAGCAACAGTGCTCTCTATACCTGTCAGTCCCGCCTTCCTCCCAACCTCTTTCCTATGTGCGCATGCGCACAACAGTAAAACACCACGTCAATGGCACTGTGAAGCGCACAGTTCCATGCGAAGATTTTTGTATCTTTTTTCATAAACTAGGGGATGGCTACTGAAATACTGACATTAAGCTTAAGAAATATATATTTTACTACAAAAATAAAGAGATAATATTATTATTAGCACCGCGTCTTACTAACCGATCGGGTTATACGCACTTACGCTAATGTGTATAGGTAGGGTGATTGTGAGATGAAATGGAGGCCCTACAGTTTAATGTGGAATCCGAACCACGGTGGAGGCCTGGCATTCCCCACATTCACAAGATGTCTTGTCAGAGGTGAAGGAAAACTTTGTTAATCATATAAATGTGTGCCGGGACCAAGGATTGAACCCCGGAACCCAGCACAGAAGTCCGACACCTTACCCCAAGACTTCCAGGTCACCAATATAAAGAAATAATTAATGGGAAAAAAGTACTCATTATATTAAATGATATCGATAATATCAAATAGAAATAGGGGGTGCTGCAGTTCCGGAGTGCCTATACACGAGCTACCACTGCTCTTTAATGTTTAATTGTTGACTCAACTTATGTCATCATTACATGAATTTCAACTAGATTTTTGTGTTTTATATGCATTTTGTACATCAGGTCTTTCCACACAACTAGCCTTTCACTAATAGGGTAGAAAAAGGTAGAATCCATAGGAGTTTACCGGCGTTTACGTGAAGAAATATAGAGGGTAAAAAACAATATGCATCTAGGAAAAACTATCCTCAGTACTCCCAACATGTCTTCATAAAACCTGTCAAAACTAATAAGTATTCCTTAATCCGAGCACCCACCAGTTCAGGTTCAGTAACAGATTAGTTTGATTCCAGAACAGGCATACTACCACGACCGTAAAATGTATCACTTTGAAAGGGATAGTCACCAATTTCAAATATATAATGTTCTCAAAAGTGTAATGAATCGAATCCAATACCTTTAAACCAGTAGGTAGATTCAATACCCTTTGAGATTAAAAAAAACCATTATACATTTAAGTCATATAAATAGTGATAAAAATGTGTCAACTTAATCTTATAAAAACATTTAAAGCTTTGATATATTTTTCGATGTTTTATTTATATTCATGTGGTGCATAATAAAATCGTCAAATGTAAAATTGGTTTTAAAACTTTATAATTATATAAAATTGTTATTTAATTAATAGTTGTAATTTAATATTATTCTAATTTATCTTATTGTGACTTATAGCTTAGCAATCTATCTGCGATTAATGAATCAATGATAGAACAAATTACTTAACGATAAATTATATCACTTGATACGTTTAGTAATAACAGTTATGTGATAGCTAAAATTATGTATAAACATAACCTTTCTGTCTATCAAAAATATAACTATTTACGTTAAAATTTATTATTATTCTAAAGGAGGAGGCAGAGGATAGGGCACATTGGCGGTCAAGTTCACTGTCAAAAGGAACGAACGTATTTTAAGACAAAAATCCTAATACTAGAAGGTTTATGAGTTATGGTTTTATTTGAATGGTATCTGCGGGTATTTCTTCCCTCTGATACGATGTTAGGCCTCTAATAGCTCTTTACAAATTAACTTTAAATTTAGTAGTTTTTAAATATTTATTTTTAACACCTTTTATTTATTTCTACGGTGTATTGACGAGAAAGGTATAGTTTACCAAATAAACATGCATTACTGCATGGATGTAGTGGGAAATCATAACTGGAGAGTCAGTCACACTTAGCTGAGGTTTGAACCTCAAACGCACCGTCAGTGGTAATTAACACTAATACGAAACTAACATTTCTGATTCTGATATCTGAATTTTGTAGATTTTTAAACTTAATTTTTGAAAAACTAATAAAAACCATTTTTACTTTCTTGCTAACTTGTAGGTAGAGAACTTATTGTGATTGTCATAAAAAAATTGAACTCGAGATCTTGATGAAGTTCGAAATTTGTTTTTTGCATTTCCGTCCGTCTGTCTGTCTGTACCTCGGAGTTGATTCTAAACTATTTTACCAATAGGGCTAAAACTTGTGATCTAGTGTTTTCATAGGGTTTCCCTTAGAGATTTTTGGAGATGAATATTTAACCCTGAAATTAGGGGTAGTTTTCTTCAGGATGGAAAGAGAAAAAATGCATTTTATGAAAATCGACACTAAAGATTTTGATTAAAATTCGTATCTAGTTGTTGATTAAGATTATAAATAAAAAGGATATTTTCATTTTCACATGAAAATGACTTTAAGTGTACTTTACATAAGAGTAAATTTCCGTATTTCCACAAATATTTAAGATACTAAATAACTTAGCATTGCAAAATTGTAGTACTATTGATAACTAAAAACTTTTATTTGAAATATATTTTTATAAAACCAACAGTTTCTGAGATACAGTAAAGTCTCATTATTCTGAATTACGTTAGTCAAAAAATCTGATTAATAAGAACAAAATTGGAAGAAAAAAAAATTTAATTTTGAAACAAAATTGATTGTAATAATACAAAGTATCGAAAAGAAACAATGTATAGATATATTCACTCAATTTGTTTTTCTTCCAAAAATGATGAAAAAATCATATTCAAGGGTACTCACAACAATTATTTATTTATTTATTTGACATGTTCATAAAATCAGTTAAGATGTGCAACCTCTAATAAAATGTCGAAAGTTTTAAAAGGAAGTCTAAATTTTAAACGATATGTTGACCCTTGTGGACCCAATATTGATCTTTTTTATTTATTGTCTGAATGTACAAATGAGGACTTTAATTATTTAAATATAAAATTATAAAATTTAAAACCAGAAGTCAAAAAAAGATTTACGTAGTCTTAGTACAACGCAGTTTTTGCTCGGGTTTACTAGTGTATATTATTTCGTTTCACATATATTACGAGTTTTGAGTAAATATCTCCATTTTTAAACAACAGAGTGAGAAAGTCCGTGTAGATCTCCGTACCATATACTTTAAATATGTATAGTAATTACGTTAATTGAACATGAGTGTGAATTTTAAATGTTTATTTATTATTTAAATTCCAAAATTGGACCTGAATTTTAACAACTTAATTTGTCTTCCATATAGCTTTGTGTATGTAATGCGTTGACTTGTGTAATGAGTGATGTCACAAAAACAGCCAATCGTAATTATTTATTTCTCCATCTGGCGCTACTTTCTATCATATTTACATTGGAAGAATCTATCTATTTAAAATATCCTCAGCATACACGCCACGTGTATACTGATATGAGTCACAATATAATACTGCTCTCTACTTTGATATTCACATTATTGTAGTCCAGATAATCAAGATTAAACTTTATTTTTTCCAACGTCTTGATACCCATTAGGGTTTTACGAGCACATTTAACTACTCTGATTGGAAAGAAATCCGTAAGGTAGAATTTTTAGTCAATGTTCTCTCATATAAATGGCGAGATATTGATACCGGTAAGTTATTAACAATATAACTGCTTCAGTATAATTAATTGGGAGTCGAACCATGATAGTCCCGTCACTGGCGATCCAGTCTTAACATGAGAGTGGAGCATTAGACTACGTAACCACAGACGCTGTTCTCATTGTAATATCCTTGTAATATTACGAACCTATACATCTCTACCAAATTAAGATTGTATTGTCTGCTCCGGACACATTGTCTTCAACTCAACTCAAGTGAACACCTATAGCAACTGGGCTGGTATACTCGGATAAAGTGTTGACTCAATAAACGAACACGTCACCGCGCGTTGCAAGCCATTGATGCGTGCTAACGCTACGTCAGTCTGTTTGACATGTTCATAAGAGGTCATCCATAAACCTCGTAACGCTGTTGGGAACGGTGGAGGGGGTAGCTCTCTAAAGTCTACATGGTGTTACATGGGGCGAGGTTTGGTCAAATACTGTAGTAAAAAATCTTTAGGTAGTTTATGGATGACCCTTAAGGTGGGAATGTAGATAACGCTAGTTAAAGAGTGTCTCTACAGTTGTTATAGCAAAACATTTTGTTGACCAAAATAAATAAAATATTGCTCCAATAGACACATATAACTAAATTTTCTTCCAATGGTGATATCAACAGTTGGTGAATATCCATCATGGGAATGGTCGAATTTGATGAGAAACTTTTTAAATAAAGAGCGAAAGTTGCCATTAAATTCAAAGACACCAGTGACAGATTGTTGATATTACTATGTGAAGGAAATTAAACTATATGTTTCTACTGGATCAATATTTTATTAGAAAAGAAAAAAAAAAAGAAAAAATCGCAATAAAAACTTCGAGAACACTTCCCTTAACTCGCGTCCCCTACATCCCCACCTTAACAAACACTACCTGCACAGCGCGTGTTTTCATATTGGCCAGCTGGGCTTGAAGTAAACACACGTGGGAGTTGTCAAACACGGCCTCGCTAAGACAATAGCTCTGATTGCACAGAAACTTGTCATGGACAACCTTTGTAGAGGTCTCCAATTAGAGAAACTGTACACTATTGTTTGGCATGGTTTGGGAACTACGTGAGAACGCCATTGATAGAGAATGTTTACCTTACATATCGTCTCTAGTGACCCATTTTACTCATTAAGGAAATTATCAATCCATTCTAAGTATAGATCGTATCCAGTTAGCTCTTATTAGTATACATACACAAACAAAATTAAAGTAGAAAATTTAGCTGGTTTGTTTTATACTGTGTCTACTATCTATTCGGGATATTCGCTTATTGACACCAATTATGTGTGAATGAATGAGGAAGGCCCACTTTAAAGGGATCAACAGTTAGAAATTGTACACATATTCTTGATCATATAAATAAATATTATTCCATAAATAATAAACCTTAAAATTTCAGTTTCACAAACTTTCCAATAGTATGAGGTAAAATCAATCATCTTTAATACAAATAAGATTTGAATATGGTGAAAAATCATCGAAATATGTCTTCGTCATAGAAGAAAAACTAAAACGTAAATAAAATAAGGAGAAGGGAATAAAAATCATATATAACCTTACTATCAATTATGTAGTATGTGTTTATCTTAAACCAAATTTAAAGTTTAAAACTTTATTTAAAAACTAAAAGTTAGACGTAGTAATATATCCAAAATTGTTTTATCTACATGTAACATATTTGTTAACAGATATTAATCAATTATATCTTCATTTTCGGTAGCAGATACTAACTTCAATGGTGGTCATGTCGCTGGAGGTGTCAGGCTCATCCAGTCTAGTTTACCAGTCTATGCATTGTAATGTTTATTCTGAAATAGTTTCTCACTAATTTTGTTTTCATATATTGAAGATATGAACCTTAATTTGTTAGTCATCCGAGAAGAAACTTACTAATTGCTAAGTGAGTTCAATAAGTGCTAGCTTAAGTTCAACTTTAGTTTCCATGTGTCAAAATTTAAATTTAAACATTTGAATTAGATTTGGTTGATAGCCTTAATCCATGATTCTAAGTGTGTGAGTGTGGTAAGTATAAATAAAATAAATATATAATATTACAACAACCAAAATATATTATCATAATATTAATTTTTACGCTTTAATTTGAGACATTTCTTCATTTTTTTTTTCAAGCAAGTGCTTTTGTAAAATCTTTATATTATTATCATCTTAATATTGCTTTTGGATATCTATGCGTCATTAATGTCTTTATCATCTTAATAGTCTGCTAAAGTCATATAACTAATACGAATATAATATTTCATGAATCACATTCCTTGTAATCTTCTTTGAGATATAGAGTGATATATTATTATTATTTATCAAATATATAAGTGGAAAGTTATCTTAGA
>CABFVZ010000002.1:427970-467538 GCA_902151445.1 Timema monikensis | reverse complement strand
ATATATATATATATATATATATATATATAAGCTAATAGTGAATTTAAAGTTAAGCTAAGCCTAATTAACTAAACCCTGGTGAACAATGAGATGATTACCCCTTTGGAAAAAAATACCAATATATATATATATATAATCAGTATCATAACTTCCTAACTTCATCGTATTGCGAGAACGATGCGTATAAAACCTGTACCCTGGACAACTTTCTGTATCACCGGGCTAAAAGTTTACACCCACGGGTGATCGAACTAGATAATATATATCTCCCAGCCAAAAATATCATACGCTTAGAAACAATTCTCAATAATATATATATCTTTCGTACACATTTAATAATAATGATTGATTAAATAAGAACATATATAAATGGCTGATCCATTTTTAAGTCTGTCGTAAATTAATAATACTATGGATATCAACATTTTGTAAATTGATTTAAGCTGACAGTTCAGCTATGCTAAGAAAAAAAAAGTAATGGAAACATGTAACGGGCAAATATATGTTGGAATGGATCCTTTTATCCATTAAGTCAAGTTTAAGAATAATAACACACAAGTAAGATTAGAGTATACTTAGTGTACACGCCAAGCCTAAAGTTTCTAGAAGCTATGGTCATGAATCTGGCAAATATTGTGCATATTACAGAACCTCTGATGAAGTGACAGATGGTGATCACTGACCAAGGGACTAGACCTAGTAAATGTTATTAACTATCAAAAAAAGTTCAATTTAAAATGAACTGAATATAGCTAAGAGCCTTCCGGGATACAATTTAAAATGAACCGACTATAGCTAAGAGCCTTCTGGGATACAATATAAAATGAACCTACTATAGCTAAGAACCTTCTGGGATAGGAGTTGTAATGTAATGTATTATGTATATCAACTTATTTCAGGAAATATGAGTTTCCAAGAAGCTCTTTAATCTTATATAAGCGTCTTGCGGTGAAGAATTAATTGAACCGATGTTTACAGTTCACACCAGTTACACTCAAATTGTAA
The DNA here is from genome assembly GCA_902151445.1 of Timema monikensis. NCBI lineage: Eukaryota > Metazoa > Arthropoda > Insecta > Phasmatodea > Timematidae > Timema > Timema monikensis. The sequence continues at coordinate 466,533 of CABFVZ010000002.1, read as the reverse complement.
TTTTTTTCTAAATTATACTCTTTACCATCCGTGAGATATAATATTTAGGCAATGCCTTTCAATAATTCAAGTTACCACTATCATATTTGTTACCAATTTATAATCTTAAGTTGACCTGGTGGTCTAGGGGGTAAGGTGTCGGACTTCTGTGCTTGTGGTCCAGGGTTCAATCCTTGGTCCCGGCACAGATTTATATGATTACCAAACCTTTCCTTCACCTCTGACAAGAGGTGTATTAATCACCACTTGTGAATGTTAGGAATGTCAGACCTCCACCGTGGTTCGGATTACACGTTAAGCAGTAGGTTCTCAATTTCATTTCACAATCACCCTACCATCACACATTAGTGTAAGTGCGTACAACCCTAACGGGTAGTAATAAGCGGTGCTAATATAACAATAATAATATGATATTAAGATTTCGGATATTCAGCACTCAGTCTTACTACCCGCATGAGCTATGTAGGTACATATGTATTGTTGACGCTTATGTGCCAGGAATGAAAAATTTCCATTTTGCTGAAATTAACCCACATTTGTGTGGAGGACGAGTGTAAAACCGTTTAGGAAAACGATTCTCAGTACACCCGAAATGGATTTGAACCCCAATCTATCCGTATCTGGCAGTACAGTCTATTGCAAGAATGGTGCCTTAGAGAAGTGGTATTAAACTGGGTATATGCGCAAAAATCCAGACAGATCTAGCGGTTCCGTATTCGATGTTCAACGCTTCCAGAATGTTTATGTGGAGCAGTGAGTCTAGAATAGGGCCAAACTAAGCCTTGTGAAAAGAAATTAAGAACTTTTTTTAAATAAATAAATACCAGCTCCGTTCTAGAAAACTGAAATTAATGTTCTGAGGGCACGCTATGCTTAACACATGACACCCTCTATCAGCAAATGTTGGTACTATCATCGCTAAGGATGGCAGTCGCTCGGTTGGTAAGTTATAGCTCACTTGTGGCTTGTATATATAATTTGAAATTTATTTATTTAGAATGTATTTTTTATTTATATTAAAGAATATGTCTAACTTTCACTATGCACCAACAACTTTGGGAGAATAAAATTGAAGAGAAATTATATCTGGGCTACGACGTGAACAAAATAAGTTAATACCGCTGCCTTAAGCATACGGCCACTGAAGTGAGTTTTTCGCATTGTTAATATTTATGGATTCGTTTTTCCCTTTATTTTTATAGTGGCGCATGTATAAGTCTGACTTTTATGGACTATTACCTTTCTCAGTTGATTGTTTCATTGCATTTATAAATAATCACTTACGTATATGATCCTGCTAAAGATGACCTTTTCGGACTAGTGTTGTATTTCATCATTGTTCTTGTATTGAATAATTTGTTCGGATTGGCGTATAACCCGAACGGGGGAGTGGAATTGTATCCATTCGGAATGGTATCCATTCCAATAGTTTTGTAAAAAAACTGCTTTTGTGAAAAATTTGAATTGTATCCACTGGAATTATATCCACAAAAACTGGAATTGTATCCACTTGTAATGGTATCCATTCCAATAGTTTTGTAAAAAACTGCTTTTGTGAAAAATTGGAATTGTATCCACTGGAATTATATCCACAAAAACTGGAATTGTATCCACTAGGAATGGTATCCATTCCAATAGTTTTGTAAAAAACTGCTTTTGCGAAAAATTGGAATTGTATCCACTGGAATTATATCCACAAAAACTGGAATTGTATCAACAAATGGCCGACTTGAAGTTTAACAGAAGGAACGTTTAACGTAAAAACTTTGTCACACTTCTAGTAGAGGGCAGTAGGATGGAATCTTCTTAACTTACTAATTGTATACTAGAGTGCAGCCTTGTCTAAAAATATTTTCTTAAACATGAAGTATTCATTCTCTTTAAAGATTGCACTGCATACTAGAAAATTAATTTGCAATCTTATTAAACTGGTAAGATTCTTTTTTTCAAGTCAATACATTTTAAAGTATGTATAGACTTATATAATTTTAAAGAGATAAATCAATTATTTTATTTGGCAGCAGACTTTAACCACTATGTTAAAAATTATTATTGAAAATCTAGCTTTAATTTATTCAAATCTAGTGAGAAACGAGACACTGTTTATGAATTCGGGCAAGAATTTTATTAATGTGAACTGGCAGCACTGCTTTGCTCATGTCCTATGCTCAGTGAGCTCTAGTTATGGGAAGAATCGAGTAAAAGTAGTCGACTACACCTTTTGTGTATCATAATCGGCTGTACTCGATATATTATTTTGACATCTGGAATTTTATTATTTTTAGTTTGATTAATAAGATTGTTTTATGGGGTTTTAATTTATTTATAAAACCTATTTTATTCTAAACCTGATTTCACCTTAATGAAATGTACCAACGTTTATTCTAAATATTTTAAGTTTTCGATTCTTCATATTCTTGTGTATTAATTTTATTTAGACCTATTTTTTTTTAACAATAACTATCATAAATTAATTAGTCTTGAACTTTAAAATGTATTTTATTTTTAAAGAATGCTTTTTAACAACAAATTGATATATCTACAATGCAACTTTATCAGGAGTCAAAATCTGGAAATGTTTAGAATATATAAGAATAAAATATGTCTAAAAAGTGAAATATGCTTGCTAAAAGTTTTCTGTCAACAATCTCACAAAATAGAATAAAAAGAATAATTTAACTTGCCTGAAATTTCGCAAAGCCGAACAAGTAGGCCTATTTGACATTACATTTTCCTCTTCAAACTCGTCAAAATGTTAGTGATGGATGTTATCATTTATCAATATATTTTATGGTTAGGAGAATTTAAAATGTGACTTGATCATCGTTGTAGATGTTAATTCTAGACAATTAGCTATGGTTAAACTCTATAATTTAGGCTAAAAATGGAAATACTAGGCTCAATAAGATTAACCTTACTCAGATCAAAACAGCCAATGTTCATTTGATTTCGACGTCTGTGTATGAAATTTTCTATCTGTCGTCTTTTATATAATGCGTGAGAGATAAATAAATGTTCGAGTATTTTTTCTCTTTTAACACTTGATAAGACACGCGAATTTTTAATAAATTTCAGGCTATATTATTATTCGTGTGATGAATTGTTACTAAAATATCTAAATATCATAAATATGTACAAGACCTTTATAAATTTATGAAGCAAATAATGAATACCGATAGGTCGTTTCCCTCTTAGATTGTAGTAGAAACGCTTATAGATATTTACGTCTCTTTCTATCCCTTTGGTATCCCCGTTAACGCTATTCTTTTTCTAATCAGCGGAGTTGCAATTACGTAGCTTAAAAAAAAAATTACTTATTCGAAATAAGAACCCAATATTTATTATACAACATTCACTGATGCATCTAGTGAACACAATATATACTAAAAAAACTGATTCTTAAACCACTTCTTTTCAACCAAATTATGAAAATTAACATTGTCATTCAGCTTCAAAAGTCTATATATTAATATCACGCCATAAGTATATTTCCACTAGAATGGGAAATACAGAAATTTTATGGTGGTTGTAATAATTGAGGTGAACATCACTTGCAAATACTGTCACCATTAGTAATGAGGTTGGGGCTCGAATATTTAACGAAACACCTAGCATAAATTCAACACAATCACAGTTGGTAGTGGGTGTGTCAACTAAGCTAGGCGTCCCGAGTTCCATTCCCGATATGGACATAGATGTATTATTGATAAAATGTCGTATGGGGATTGAATATTGTTCTAAATCTTGCACTGATAAGAGTATGACTGAAAAATGAACTGTATGGGAAAAAAGACTTTGTATTAAAATAACACGTTAAACATGCCAACCAATATTGTGTATTATATCTTAGGATAAAAAAAGGGAGCAACTATTTTTACTTGAGTATTTCTGGAAGAATCGAGTACAGCCGATTACGATACACAAAAGGTGTAGTCGACTACTTTTACTCGATTCTTCCCATCACTAGAGCTCACTGAGCATAGGACATGAGCAAAGCAGTGCTGCCAGTTCACATTAATAAAATTCTTGCCCGAATTCATAAACAGTGTCTCGTTTCTCACTAGATTTGAATAAATTAAAGCTAGATTTTCAATAATCATTTTTTAACATAGTGGTTAAAGTCTGTTGCCAAATAAAATAATTGATATATCTCTTTAAAATTATATAAGTCTATACATACTTTAAAATGTATTGACCTGAAAAAAAGAATCTTATCAGTTAAATAAGATTGCAAATTAATTTTCTAGTATGCAGTGCAATCTTTAAAGAGAATGAATACTTCATGTTTAAGAAAATATTTTTAGACAAGGCTGCACTCTAGTATACAATTAGTAAGTTAAGAAGATAACATCCTGCTGCCCTCTACCAGAAGTGTGACAAAATTTTTACGTTTAACGTTCCTTCTGTTAAACCTCAAGTCGGCCATTTGTGGATACAATTCCAGTTTTTGTGGATATAATTCCAGTGGATACAATTCCAATTTTTCGCAAAAGCAGTTTTTTACAAAATTATTGGAATGGATACCATTCCTAGTGGATACAATTCCAGTTTTTGTGGATATAATTCCAGTGGATACAATTCCAATTTTTCACAAAAGCAGTTTTTTACAAAACTATTGGAATGGATACCATTCCGAGTGGATACATTTCAGTCCCCTCACCCGAACAGATAGTAAAACGCGTTGCTAAAAATAAAATTATTATATAGTACGGAGCTCCACATGAACTGTCTCGCTCTATTGTTTAAAAATGGAGATATTCACTCAAAATTCTAAATATAATATACACTAGCCAACCAAAAAAATTGCGCTAGACATACGTAACACATTTTTTTACTCACGGCTTTAAGTTTTATAATTTTATTTTCAAAGAATTATCGTCTTCATTTGTATATTTGGACAAATGAAAAGTATCGATATTAGGTCTTCAAGGGTCAACAATTCGTAGTAAAATGTTGACTTCAGTTTAAAATTTTCGGCATTTTATTAGGGGATGCACTTCTTATGATTATCGCATTGCTATTAAATTCTTATTTTATAAATTTTGATCAATAAAATAGGTAATTATTGATTATTGAGTCTAAACTGAGAGAGATAGATCATTGCTGTAGTACATAGCTTAGGTTTTTATTTATTTTATCATTTTTATTTATTACTATTTCAATGATTAATAATAAATATAAATAAAGATCTTTAAAATATTTTTTTTAAATAACGTGCTTTAGACAAAATCTTTGAATAATACCACACACATAACGTGTTAGTATGGCTTAGTGGTAAAGTTTATATTTAGAATGATAAATAACTAACTATACTATAGAGTGGAGTTTAGAGTTCGATTGTTCAAAATCTGAATGATTCAATATATTTGTCTAATTGATGGAATAGCTAAAAAACTATTTAGGTAATAATTGTTATAATGTTTAATCTTATTTCTATCTTAATAATCACTATTTGTTGATGTTCATATTAGTTGATTTTAATAAATTTCAATACCAATCGAGAATTTTGAGTTATAGAGGATTATTCTCAAGTTTAGCGTTACACTGAAAAATTACTTAAAGATTTACTCTCAAATTTTGAAGTATTTGTATGTAAAAATTGTTTAGGTGCACCCTCCCCCCATCCCTCTCTCCCTGATCACGATGGGAGCGACTTCTTCCCTCCCCCATCACTAAAATCCTGGATTCGCCCCCATGCTGTACAAACCTCTTCCTTAAGAGGTTAAAGGAAAAATACTACAACTTCTTGAAAGACTTACTTATTTGCTTGCTCTATGGTATTAGAGAATTATTGCGTTTAAACTTAAGTTGTATCTCTTTAAAACTAAAGCTCACAAAATTGTCTTAATATATTTGCCAATATCTCAGAACCTAAAGGTTTTATAAAAATATATATCAAATACAAGTTTGTTATTTTTAATATTACTAAAATGTTACAATGATAAGTTATTTAGTATCTTAAATAGTTGGGGAGATATATAAATTTTATCTTCTGTAACCAACCTAAAAGTTATTTTCATGGGAAAATGAAAAAGGTCATTTTGTTTATAATCTTAATCAATGACTAGATACGAATTTTAGTCAAAATTCTTATGGCTGATTTTGAGAAAATGGAATTTTTCTCTTTTCAACCTTTAGTAAACTACTATTTATTTTAGGGTTAAACAGGCACACAGAAAAACGGCTTTACAAAAAAAAAAACATTTTAGGGTTCGGGGGGTCATGAAACGTCGACATCCATCAACATCTCGGGTTAGATTTTTATTGACTGTCGTAATACTTTACTTAAAGTGTTGGAAGAGTATATACATACATATATATATTTACGTATAGCTTGAAAACTATTAGTTTTATACAAATATATTCCAAGTAAAAGATGTTAATTATAAATAGATCTGTATTATATGCAATGGGAAGTAATTTCATATCTCAAAGACTTACGGAGATAAAATTAAAAATGAAAATTTACGCATCAGACTGGAACTCTTATAATCGTTTTGACGAAAAATTGAAAGTATCCATTTGGTTTGTAATAATGATCTAAGCTTAGAAATGAAATTTAATCAAAATCGTTTAATCCGATTTTGATCAAAAATGACTTTTTATTTTTTGTCCTTAAGAACACTACCCTTTTTTAGGGTTAGATATCAAATTCAAAATGTCCTTGGGATAACCCTATGAAAACCCTATATACCAAGTTTTAGCCCAATTGGTTAAAAAGTTTAAGCTCTAGTCTATGGTACAGTCAGATGGAAATTCAAAAACCACTTTTTTTGATTCTGGGTTTCATGAAACGTCGATATTCATCAAAATCTCTAGTTTGATTTTTTCGATCCCAATACTTTATCTGCCTGTAATATAGCGAGAAAATAAAATAATAAATGTTCGGGTTAGTAGAAGTTAGGTTAGCTTAGTATGCACTAAATACTTAATTTGATTTTAAGCCCCTGTATTACACTTGAAACGTATCAAGCTTTATCTTAAGTTTTTAAGAGTTACTATTCCTGATTTCCCGCTTCGGTGGCCACATGTTCTAAAGCGATACTCTCTTAATAGACTAGACTGCCGATGATGGGTGTATAGAAATCCGAATCTTGGTCAAGTATACTTAGAGGGATTTTTCCAAAATAGAGTTCCTCTCCCCCTCCACGCAAATTTGGTTATACTTCCTCTAAATATAACCTTCCTAATTCCAAAAACTATTGGCGTAATTTGTATATAAGCGTATAACCTGAAAAGGTCTGGACAGGTAGTAAGACATGGTGCTAAAAGAAATATATATACTTGATTTACATATTCCTGGGCAAGATAAGTTAATTTTCACATGTGTTATCAATTTAGACTTATAGGTCTATAAACAAAATATAATTTCATTCATGTTTCTCAAATACTGCCTATAAGTATACTATTATTATTAGCACCGCGTCTTACTACCCATTCGGGTTATACGCATATAAGTATACTAAAGTAAATAATTATAATACTAAGTTTCATTACATTTCTAGAAATAGTGTTAAGTGACCGAATGGAATTATACACTACTTGAAGACATTTAGAAAACTAGTGTTAGAAAAAATCCAAAATTATTTACATATTTTAAACCATCTGACCGTTCATTGTAGGTATAGATTACACCAGTGGTGTAATCATAAGGGATGGGGATAGGGGTTCTAACCCCACTCTCCTTTTTGCCAACATAAACCAATATTGCCTCGTTTATTTTTTATTTTTATTTTTTTTCGTACTTTAGTTTAGAAATGAAGTGTTTTGAATCGTCATAATAATAAATTCCCAAAAACATTAGCAACCATTTCATCAGTAAAATTGGTATAAGTGTTAACAAATACACCCCTAAGCTCCCACTCACATTCAAGGATTTTAGTTATGCCCCTATTCTACACTTTGCATTTATGGAAATACATTTGGATTTATCATCGACTTGCAGAAGTACCCGGTGTTGCCCAGAAAACTCTTTGCTTCCCTTCAAACAAACAGTAAACAATTACATACATTTATTAAATTTTATTGCTCCCGATCCGGTTTTTACTTCTCTAAAATTATTAAATCAAAATTTTAAAATTCCAGTATTGAAGTTTACACGTTCGTGCACATGGGATATTAATGTTTAAATATCATACCTTTGCGTGCGGTAGATTCACACAGTTCTCATGACAGACAGACAGACAAAATAATATTTTATTAATATGGAGTGCATAAGTTGTATTCAAATGTGATCCACATAGATTCGGTTTCAATCTTTCGCCAAGGGATCTTAAAAGTTAAATAGTGGCCATCTGAAATTCTATCAATAGGTGCCAGGGGGTAATGCTTTGGGTGTGGTCAGTAATTATAATGTTATCACACACCATGACATTAAAACATATTTTATATATTTAAATATATTATTAACAAAATTAATGTTGTTTATTTATGTTTTTCATCAAACTATTCATGTTATAGGCCTATATGAGTTATTTCATGAGGATGAAATTAATCTGCTTTTTAAATAAAATATAAATATAAAATATAAATATATTGTATAAGCATGAAACCCATTTGTTTTATAAAATCATTTAAATATCTAATACATAGGCTTAGATAATTTATGTGATTTAAAAACCATATAAATGCATACATATTAGTACAATAATTTAAATAAATAAATTTATAATTTATTAAAAATCCATCCATTACTATAAGTCACATTCTAGAAAAATCAATAACATGATTTGATTTGGTTAAAATAAAAGAATAAGACTTGAACTAACATTAAAATTTGTTGAAGTTTATTGCCGATGCTATTGCCCAATATAACATAGAATTAATTAATAAATTATAATCACCAGAAATTGCAGTATTTTATATTCAACTAATAGGCCTATTAAGTATTATATTCTAATGAAAATACTTTTTTAATAATCTTATCTGAAAATAAAACTATTTGAATTTATCTGAATATGGCACTTTTTTATCTAACTGCTTGGTTCAAATGTATTTCTCATATTAATTTTATGTTTTAGAAAATGTATAGGAAATATTTATTGAAAAACCAGAATAAGTGCTTATTTTAATTAGCATTTAATATTCCAGTTTTTATGCATATTTTTTATTTAAATATTAAAATTCCCATAAACTTAATTATATAAATTAATCTGAGTATAATATAAAAAGCTACAATACCATCGAACCACCGAGACCTTTCCAACTTAGTTAAAATAATTGACGCTATGTAGCTGCAGCATACAACAGTAAAACTAGATAGTATGTAAGTTAAACTCTGGGAGGTAGCACTGTCCAGGGTCGGTGCGATATATCGATTATAAAATGGGCGAGTAGAACAATGTTACCAATGAAAATACATTTATTTCCCTTAGCTTACATGAATTATATATTATATATTAAAAATCCACTTATCTCTATGTAAAAGACATGTATAAAATTGAAATATTATAAATTAATATTAAATATGGAGCATAACAAACAATAGGTACTGTATAGTAGAGAATACAAAAAAATAAACGTGTTAGGTTATTTTTATGATAGCCACTTCTCAACTGCCTACAATGGCAACTGGGATTGCCACTATAAAAGCCTAAACTGACTTTTTTTTATCTTTAGAGATATAATAGAATACCTACTGTTTGTAAAAAAAAGTATGGGAAAGAAAATTTTTTTTTTGCTGTCAACATTTATTTGTTTTTATTTTTTATAATTATTATTATCTAAGCATTTGTATTGTCTCTCAAATATTACAGTTACAAATCACAAAACTTTAAATATAACATAACTTAATTTTTAATCCGTTATACTTAATTTTATTGTTTATTTTTATTGTTAAATTGTACTTTTAGACCCTTTTAGCTAAAATTTTTGACAATTTTGACCTTTGTAATATGGAAAAAGGAAATTTGTTCGATGCTTAAAACTCGATTAGTATTATGTATTGGCTTTTAACTGTTTCTACCCAAACTTAAAGTTAGTTCAGATTTCTTAACGGGGTGTGAAACCAGGAGAGCTCTGAGGGATACAAATTTCACTTCTTCAAGTGATCCATGTCACTTAGCTGGTTTTAATAACTTTATCTTCAAGAAATGTTTATTAATATTGTAGAATATTGTAGAAAAATGCGGGCACCCAGTTATTATTGAAAGACGACCTCATCGATCAGAGTCCTCTACACTATCTATATAGAAAACCAGAGACTTACAAAGGTAGTGATGAAGGGAAAAAAGGCTACAGCTAATTGTGCGCATTTTTATTAATCAATTTAAACAATTCATAAAATACAAATTTCTCGTTTTAAAAATACTATTTAGGATTTGATCAGTATTGGGAAAAGGGGTTTCAGGTTTCAATATTCTTGTTAGCTAGAGATGTTCATAAAATACAAATGTGTTCGCAATTTTTTATTTTTTTTTAAAAAGCAACATTGATAGCAATGACGCTATTTCACGTATCACAAAATGTATACAGATAATTTATATTCAAGCCACTATGATTAACTTGAATAAAATTGTAAATATTATTTTGTGAGGTTACTTCCTTTTTTCAATTCTAGAGTTTCCGCGACGGTTCCGGTGAAACGACCTATTAATATCACTATCTTAGAAATGCTATCTCGTACAGCGAAAATGAAGGGATGATTTACCTTAAATTTGACTTTCTTGGGTTTCGATTTGTGCGGCAAATATCTTCTCGCTAAAAACAAATGCAAATTATTGAAATATACACTACATTAAATATAATTTCTGCTGAATTTAACACAACGTAGGCATATTTTGAGAGTATGGTAGACGCTAGAATTTGGCTTACGGCCTCTATCCCCCAAACCTCTTCCTTCTCAAGATGCCAGATAATTTAATACAAATTTAAATCATATGATAAAGTGTTTCATAAAGTTAGGACACAGAAAATGTGTTGAATACATATGCTACATTTTAAGACCAGGCTCACACAACACAAATTAAGTTGTGTGCACAAGTTAAATGTTATTAATATTACACTTTGGATCACACTTTTAGAAACTTCATAATCTCTTATACCACAACCAATTTCTCATTAAGTTAAAATTAAGTAAATTTGATCTGAGAGTGATTCAAACTGATAAAGTTACCAGCGCAGGATAGTCAACGCATGGAGGCATAGCTCCCTAGACTCTAGAGGACTCTACCACAGTATGGACTGATATTGAGCTAAAATTTATTCTAAATAATAATAATAATATAATAAAAAGTCCACACAATACTTAATTTTTGTGAAATTTTAGAAATTCCTTTACACATTTGACAACTATAATTAGCTTATTAATAAATATCAAATGCTATCAAAAAGTATAGGAATTTAAAATACTACTGAATTTTTAAACATGCTATAAATTTTATTCAGCCTATACTCATGAATTAAAGAATACTGGATGCATTTAGCACACTTGAAGGATTTTAATTATGGTTGGCAAAAACATTTTTTATAAGGAATCATTTAGAGAAAATACATTAGTTTAATAGTTTCACTGAACCAATTCGGTGGCTTCATAGTCCAAGACGTCACTCTTGCAATAAATTAAACTGCTGATGACTGGGAGATTTGGGTTCATATCTCGTTTGGGTATACTGAATGTATTTATTTCTGAATGGTTTTCCAGTTTGCCTCCACGTGAATTCGGGTACACTTCCTCTAACTATAACCTTTCTCATCTTTTAATACATTAGAATTATTAGTACATAAGCGTATAGACTGAACAGATAGTATGACACGTTGCTAAAAAATAAATTTCCTTAAGCTAACATATAAACCACGCATATATTTTATTATTTAGGCATTTAAAAGTGAACTTCGTACACCGCTAATAGTAACTAAACCAAGATTGAAATATCAAGTGGACCGTCTGAAATTTACTGTGCAATATTGATAGCTATCAGGTAAGCTACATATATTGGATTATATTAGAATTAGTTAGCACTGATTCCAGCTGTCATTGACGTAGAGAAAGATTTTTGTGTTTCAACTGAGTGGACCGAGGATTGTTAGTCACTTTCTTTATTGTTTTGTTCTTTTCACCATAAAGTTTTAACTAAATGACTACTCAATCAAAGAAGTAAAAGTGATTTAGGTTAGTTTTTAAAAGAGATATATCCAAATTCTCGTGTAGAATATTTGAAAATTCCTCGTACCATTCTGAAAACAACCCCATAAGTGCCTACATCCATGGTTCAATACGCAATCCCCGTCACCAAATATCTAATACTATGCAAACCTCACACCTTTTAGGTCACGTGACCAATGATATGGTTTTTCAAATGGGGTTTTCCTCTTATTCACTCGCGCTAATAGAATGCTAAATCCTCAAGCTTAACCATTATATAAAGTATTTAATAACCCTTCTGTTATACGTTCTAGTTCAAAAACCACCTGCAATCTCATGTACGACACATACCTAATCAGACAGTGAAGATGTGTGTAGTGGGAATTGGGTTTTTACCTTTCGGTATATTTGAAGTTCCGGCTGTCTCTTCGCTGATATCAAAGAGCGCTGTTTGTCTTATGCCATCCACTCGAATAGTGTCAGGGGATAATATGCCAGATAGATTCGCTCGATGGAATAGTTTTTTAACACCGAGCTGGAATAAAACAGTGTGTTGCTATTAGGGAGGAAAATTTTCATGACACACAGTCAATTGTGCAGAAAATTTGAGCCAGACAATTTTGAAAGAATGTGATCAATTTCCGCCGATATGAATAAGCTGACAGTGTGGAGCAATGGTTCTCAAAAGGTGTGTGTGCCGAGAAACTATTGAGATTATGTTATTGTTTATAACAAAATTTATTAAAAATAAATTGATTCAATATTTTTAAAAATTAAAATACGTTTTTCCATGTTGATAGGTGATGTAAACTGACTTTAAGTGCAAGATAGGCAAAAAACATATTTGCCGGTTGGCTCAACCTATAGCAACTTTTTAATTACTTCTGAATTTTAGAAAGAGCCAAGCTTATCGGGAACCAACTATACCTAAGTTAATTTATTGTAACTATAAAACTAATGGCAAAAATATTAATACTAATATAACTAAATAGTAATAGAAATACAAATAAAAAGTTAATACCTCTTCCAAACTTCCCTTGAAATCTGTCTCCGTACACAATTTAAATTTGGGCAACCAAACCTTGGCCAATACGTATTTATAGAGTGTAATATGGCCAATATCAAACCCTTTAATGCTATTTTCTAGCTGGGTCAGTCCATCAACGTCGTATGGGAGAATTATTAGGAGATTAAAATGTCCTCCCTAAAATTAGAAAAATAAACATATTAAATTGATGCCATTAGGGTTATTTGAAGAATCGGTGTGCGTGACATAAGCTCGTGATAATAGGATTTAATACTTAAAGGCTTAATTTGTTTCCCTCCAGGCAAATGTGGTCCAAGTAGATTCTATTTACACACCTTACTGCATAATTACACTTGAGCGCTGTCAGTTTATGTTCAGCTTAAAATTCACTAAGTTTAAATAAAAAATACTACATTCTCAAACTTGGTGTAAATGTACATTTTCCATGCATTATATTTGGCTTACATGAGTATGGTCTAAACCATAATTGTGCAAACTTACTTTCAGGAGGGCAAAATGAAAAAACAAATGTTTGGTGAGGCAAAAACTTTTATTCTGTTACCTTTTCTTAAAAAGTAATTAAAAAAAATTATAAACACACACATAAGAGACTGGTATGAGTAAGTTTAGATACAAAGAGAATGTAAAACAATAATTGAGATTGTACCTTGGTGGCTTAGTATGTTTTAAGACGTTCGATAAATTTATATGATGTGTGTTAGATGAGTGAAGATCTGAATGAGTTATAAGCCTTTACTCATAATCTGGGCTAAAAAGTGAGAAGGGGATTCTCAAAAGAGAAGATAGATGCTCATCAGTAAGTCGGTTTCTAAGATACATTTTCCCTAAGTTTTATGGTTAAGAAAAATAATTGGTAGCATGAATATAAGGATGAAACGTTGCCATTTTTTTTTTTGTGCATGATTTACCAAGTATAAAAATATTGATTTTGGCATGGTGTTATAAAAATTCAATTGTATTGTGTTTAAAAGCCTGTCTCACAACGCAACACATTTAAATTATTTATCCCGTGGGCTGGATTGAACACGCTGGTTTACATTATTTTGCCCGCGGGATATATTTGTCTCTTCATTGGTCTAGACCAGTCCACAATTATTTTTGATGGAGGTCGGTTTTAAAAACTTGACATACCTCCGTGATCCGGCAAAACTTTAACAGTAATAACGGCTCAGGCCCTATAGGACTATACTAGATCAAATAAGTGATTTTCTTTCCTTTTATTTATTTTACTTATTTATTATTTCTGGCCTTCCATGTTTACTACCCGGCCACCAGCAAAATATCATCATTTCTTCTATTTATCGCTATATCACCATGTATCTGTGGTCCGGATGTGGACCGCGGTTTGCCATTTGGTACACACTGGTCTATACTCTAAGCAACTGTGGAGATTCTATACCCCTTTAACAAAGGTAAATGTGTCCACACGTCCTATTAGTACCATTAATTACTATTAGTATTCCTGTTCTATATAAGATAGGATGAATAGCAATGAAAATATTATCTATCAGAAAGTTATTATAGTATATATAAAAGGCAAGCTTCGACATGTCTGGATCCTCACCTATGATTGGAGTAGTTTGAGTGCGTAATCCTTCTTCCCCCTTTCTATAAATTTTGTAGGTCCTACATGACGGGACAAGTTTACTTAGGACTTGAAGTAGGATATTTTAAGCAGAAGAATTTTTGTTTTCCAAAATGGTATTAATTAGATATAATTATTATTAATGTTTGTTAACTTTTGTTGTTGAAAATCCTTGGAGAGTGGTTTTAGAAAAGTTTATTTTAATCAATAATTCGTTGCCTATAATATGATTGCGATATTTATTATCTAATTCAAGTAACTAGAAAATTTAAATCAAGAAAACCTATTAATCTTATGAGGAGGGTTACTAAGGCACGCTGAGTTTGTTCGAGTTAATTAAGTAAAATTGCCATTCTAGCGACTATTGTTTAAGTAAATCAAAATTATTAAAAGCATACATCCGTCCAGTATTTGGGGATCAGGAGAGAGAGTACCAGTTCCAAACCAACCCATCTTAAGAAAGAAAGAAAGATTGACAGCAGGTATTAAACTTTTAGGCTAGAATGTAAACAAGTATTAATACATCTTGATCTTATGTAAAATATAGAAATAAAGTTTGAGATATTGGGTGGAAAAATCTATAAATCCATCTAGCTAAAGAGCATTTTTTTTTTACCCTTCAAATCCGACTTCATAAATTTGGATTAAAGCTATCAGCCTGAGGCAAAAATATATTTTCTCTTGTGGATGAGACAGACAGTGTTTAGGTTGATTGAGGTTTTACTTATCTTAGTACAATGACTGCTGCTTATTTTAAAAGATTTAAAAAATGGCCTTAGCCCTTTAATTTAAACTATAAACAGTTAAAATATTTGAAGCTAAGCTCAGCTCAAATAATTTTAGTGAAGATAGGGAAAATGGCCTTAAGGAAGTTTTCCTCCTTGAGCTAAAAGTATGAGTGTTATTGAAGTTAGTAAACCTAGTCAGGTGTTGAAGTTGTACCAATAGTCAACTTTAATGGAACTGTAGGTAATATGAAGGGAAAATATAGTATTTATTGAATATCTAGTGAAATGTATTCGAGTGTGAAAGTTAGATTGTAAAGACAAAACAAAGTATATAAACGGTCTGATAACGTGTTCTCTTTTTCATAAAGAATAGTTCATAAAAGACTTTATTGAGATTGTCATAATATACAAGGGGCAAATTTTTGGAGGATATACTTTATTTAAACTTCATTAACAGTGCTTAAAGAAGATAATGTTCTCTAGAAAACGTATGCCTTACGTAAGTAGATGATTGCACATTTATATAATAATATATCATATGTCTGTGTTTAGTGACTATCTTACTCTTTTCCATTGATCTACAAGCTCAGTGAAAATGTAAAATCATAAGCTATTATCACTCGTAAGTTTAGCAATCTTTAGTGATATTTATATGTCTCAGGCCTAGTGAAAACATCATCACAATATGTAAACAAAAAACACAAGTCTCTCAATAATTGCATATGTTAGTTCTTCAAATTAATAAGACTTCTGATTTAAATCAATGTTCCTCAAAGAAGAATGTTGTTGATTAAGCCATGATAAGTGTCATCTTTTTCTTTTCTTTTTTTTCAATATTATGTCCATCAATTCAGCGTGTTAATATTTTTAACGGTTTACGAACGTGACCTATTATAAGATAACTCTAGCCTCAAACAATTTCCTGAGCGTGGGTTTATTGTCGACTATCTTACAAGACCTCTAGGTTAGGAGGAATGGTTGAATGTAATACGATATTTTTATATACGTGAACAAGAACTAAACATAAGGTAACTTTGGCAGTTTAATACGGTAAATCGTATAGTGGATAATACACATTGCATAGTAATAATAATTTCAATTTGTTAATTTTATCTATATTATTGACATAATTACGGCATACTTTTGTTAGTTAAATTATTAATTACAAAGATAAACATGAGACTCACACCCACACAAGAAAAAACATTACCAACGAAATTCCATAAACTAGTGTATATATATATATATATGGGTGGCACACACCTCAATACTTGAAAACAACCATTCAACGCTGTAAACTATAAATTATGTATGCAGGTGGCACACACACCCGCATTCGAATACAGCTCTAGGACAAATTCCACACGAAATGTTCCCTGTTTTTCAATCTTTTGGTTTTGAAACTGTTCCCTGCAACTAATCAGACCACAGCTACGACCTCGTATGAACCAAAACTGGCCATAGAGATAATTGAATACACCAATGGATGCCTTTCACCCTGCAAGGTGCGGCCAAACCTTAGCCTCAGCCTGGATTTTTATAGTTTATTGCAGGTACCGACATTCCTCGGGCTTACAACACACTAGATCTCAAATTCTGGCTTAATATACCTTAACACTAAAATTGAACCTTTCAATGATATTTGTGTTAACTGCTATAAAACATCTTAACTTAGGTCTTCTCTTTTTTACCTATCCAATTGCGTCCTTAGAGAAATTTTTTTTTATTTCAAGTGAGATTAATGCAATGATAGTATCAATTTGTACAATTTACACCCTAATTATTCTTAATATTGTTCAAATTATTAATCTCGAAGTCATGGCTAAAAGGTCCTATAGTCTGGAGGTTAAATGCTCTTATTTTATTAATGATGTTACTTAAAATACTGGAATATTTGTGCCTTGACTCGATCTGTTCAATATTACAATCATCTTGGATTGGTATTACTAAAAGGACACATTAGTTAATCGGGAATTTACAAATAATCCCGTTTATTCAAAAGGAGCATGAAACCCTTAAAAAATAAATGCCAATTAATTCATTTTATCAAGGCTATGACTATACTTTCTTAAAGTATTATTAGCAATATATGTTTTTATTTTTCCTCGATTTCTATACTAATATCATACTGAATTCAACACAAATTATGTTTTAAAATATCCCAGTGCATCCAGCTACACGAGCTTATGCATTATAAGTTTAAAGAGTATTTTGATTATGGCTTACCTCATATTTCAACATTATAGCACTAGAGTTTAGTTGGTGAAAAGTCTCATAAAATGTGTCACCTTGAACTCTAATAAATGGTATTTTCAGTTGAGCATTATTAAAACCGTAAAAGGTTTTAATCCTTGGACCATCGCATTTATGCATAAAATTCTTTTTGAAATATATTGCATTTAGTAGAACTATTGATGATGATGGAAGTAGGTCATCTGCAATTTATAAAAAATCAACTTTATAGTTTTGTAAATTAAATTTTTATTTTAGAGGCAAAATTGTCTAAATTGCGAATCTTGATCACTATTTACAAAATAATCACAATATTAAAGAGTAGTTTCAATTTACAAATAATGGTTGATTAAAAAACTACCAAAGTATTAGTGTTTATACCAATTGTTCGTATTTATTTAAAGTCCTTATATACTGTAGGAAGTGCGGGTAATATGGAATACTATTTACTTTTTCATTAATATAAAAGCGTATTTTCACATTTTGTCATTGAGTTTCATATTAAACATATAATTAATATGTTTGTAACTATTTTTAGTGTTCAAAGCAAAATTAATAACTTTCTACGTCCTTTAGGAGCACTTACAAGAGATGTGGAACAAATGAGGTCAATATGGAATATTACACATTTTATATAAAAAATTAATTATATTTAGACCTACCAAAACAAATGTTTCATAAGAAAGTGTAAAAAAGCATGCAAATATTATGTGTAAAACAATAAAATAGGAATAATAACAACGAACCATTGAAATTATAAATAATAAAAAATAATGAATTATTAAAATATAATAGACTAGAATAGTGTATCAGGTTACATTGTTCTCTTAATAGATTTCTTAGGTGTTAGGAAAAATGTTTAAGCTTACATTGATAAAATAAATCATTTGTCAAATACTTGAAAAATGTATGGGCTGTATAATAATAATAATAATAATAAAAATTATGGTCTTTATTTATCTGGTGAAGTTAAGGCGTTAGCCTTCTCTTCCAATCAACCAGTGTTGAATACAACATACACTATTACATTTATTGGAATACAAACTAATTTTAATAAAGGCATATTCAAATAAGTAAAAAACATTCTCGCGGTCATCCATATACTCTTTTAAAGCTCAAGTAGTTTCAAAAACTCAGTTTAGCTTGTTAGACAAGATAAATTGCTTAATCGCGCACTTGAAGGGAAGTCTAAATGTTAGATGACGAGTAGAGTTATCTAGTTTGTTCAAAGCCTGTGCTGCCAGGACAGTTAAATAACGAGCATATTTTTGAGATCTATATATTGGAATATACATCTGTAGAGTGGATTCTGATCTAGTAGTACGGGTATGTTTAGGAACCGTGAGGAGAGGTATTGAGTCTGAGATGTTGATAATATTTTGCGAAGCAATACAAATAAATATAGCCTTTGACTTTCATTTATTCTTTAACAACCCAGTTTATTTATTTAGAAATATGGTCATGCCATTTTAAGTTAAATATGTATCGAACACGTGTGTTTTGTAGTCGTTGTAGTCGTTCTGCTAGAACGTCTCTTAAGTCATTGTATACTATGTCACAGTAATCAAAGTGTGGCACATTTTCTGGGAGAAAATTCTCCAACCTTCTCAGTGAATGTAAGCAGGCATACACTTTCTTGCAAATCGAAGTTACCTAATCTGTTCAATTAAGATTTTCAACAATAGTCACGACAAGGTTTCTAGTCATTGTTATCATTTGTACTGTGGCTACTCCTAATCATGTCAGTCAGCAGGGAACGGTCCACATTCAGTAGTATTCTGCTGGTTCCTATAAAAATGGCTTGAGTTTTATCAGGGTTCAATTTAAGTCCTTTTTTTTTTAAGACCAAGTATTTATTGCAGCTAGGTCAATATTTATTCGTTGTATGACTGTATATATTGAATAACGGTCAGTAGAAATATATATTTGAAGGTCGTCTGCATACATGTGATGTCTACAGTATGACATTGAAGAAATGATATCGTTCACATATAGATAAAAAATCAATGGCTCTAAAACTGAGCCCTGTGGAACACCAGCTACAACTGGGTGCCATGTTGAGAACGTGTGGCCTATCATAACACTTTGCTGGCGACCATGCAAATATGATCTCATCCAATGTATACTGCCTGGAGAGAAATTAAATAATACATGCAATTTTGCTAATAGAATATTAAAATCCACAGTATTTAAAACTTTTGACAAACCTAATAATATAAGAAATGTTAACTCGCGCCTATCCATGGATGGTTTAATATCGTCTGTGACATTTATCAACGCGGTACATGTACTATGTGATCTGAATCCTGATTGATAGACAGTTAACAAATTGTGTTTGTTAATGTGTCAGTAAATTTGTTGATGCACTTGGAATTATAGTGCCTTAGAAAGAGACAGAGGTATACTTATAAGTATAAAGTCATTTAAATCTTTTGCTAGTCCGGTTTTAGTTACTGGTGTAATAAATGCAAGTTTCCACAGTGAGGGATAATGTCCGGTCATGAGTGAGAAGTTGAATAAGTCAGTTATTGTTGATATAACATTTCTTAAAGTTGTTTGTATTAACAATCTTGAAGTTTTGTCTAAAACATTATTGATTATATAACTAAATCATTATTGATCTGTATACCACACGTTGAGTCAAATGTAAGAAGAAAAAAGTACTGTCATCAATACATTAATTATTATAATTATGTGCATTGGAGGAATAAATGTAATTTACAGTTTGTATTATATCTATATTGTTATTTAAATTTGGAATGTGAAGAAACTCTTAATTGAGTTTATTGGGACTGATGTGCATATGATTGTTTTTGGGTAGTGTATGTCCCCATCCCATCCTCCGCAGCTCCCTCCATAGTTTTTGGGTGCTGGGCTAGTATTTGAGAGTGAAAGGGAAAAGTCAATTTTAGCTTTCC
Organism: Timema monikensis; assembly: GCA_902151445.1. Taxonomy (NCBI): domain Eukaryota; kingdom Metazoa; phylum Arthropoda; class Insecta; order Phasmatodea; family Timematidae; genus Timema; species Timema monikensis. The sequence continues at coordinate 445,940 of CABFVZ010000002.1, read as the reverse complement.
TAATGGCCTGGGTACATTTATTATACTGACGTTTCTACTCCTCAAAATGTATGTTGTCTGTGAGGGCTTGATTTTCGATTCTCGTTTAAATTTCGCATTTGCTTGGTCACGTCTCCTCGTCAATAACCTAATATCTTTAGTCATCCAAGGCACAGGTTGTCTACTAACACGACGAGTTTTTACTGGTGCATATATATCATACAAGTCAAATATCATATTAGTAAAAAGATATAATCTGTCAACGATGTTTAGTTTAGTGTTGACCAGGTACCAGAGCATGGATTGAGTGTCAGCATTCAGTTGTCTGTATCAATGTAATAATTAATGTCATGATATGTGATTGCCTTAGGTGCAATTTTAGCCATACACATTGAGTAGGAGAGGTAAACAAGATCATAATGTGAGATTCCGGAGACCACGATTGGTCCAGAAGATATCACTTTATTAGAGTTTGAAGTATATATATGATCAATTCACGTTTGCTAGGTTGCAGTATGATGTGTTGCGTCTAAGTGACATGGCGTCATATCGTATGAAGAAAATAAAGTCAGTAATTGAGAGGTTTAATTGTTGCTACTAAGTAAGTCCACGTTTAAATCACCCATTACAATTATATTTTCATATTTTTGTATGTGATCGGTCAATGCAGTCTCAGAGGCAGTAAATTGACCAACTCGAGGTGGCTGATACACTACAGATAATATAAGCCTTTGTTGCGAACTATTTATTTCAACAATAATATATTCAGGTTGCGCTGAGTACGGACTCTGTGATGCAGATAATACACGCAATCGCATACACGCATTTTAGAATTTATTAAATCAGTAACAATAATTCACACAGAGAATAATATGTCAAATACCACACTAAAAACAAATGAGGCCATGAAAAAACAGAAAAATTACGAAATTGATTTTAGAACTTAGTAAATTAATAATAATGAGTAAAATACAGAACAATGAATGAAGTACTACACTAGAAACAAATAAAATGATGAAATCTACGAAATTAAATAAATGGTACGGAGCTCCATACGGACTTTCTCGTTCTATTGTTTAAAAATGTAGATATTTACTCAAAACTCGTAATATATGTGAATCGAAATAATAAACACTAGCAAATCCAAGCATATATTCATTATACTATTTTATCTCAACATGAAAATTAGCAGCAACACAAACTGTGAGTTGATGCTTTTAACAAGGAAACAATCCCTTAAAACCGTAGAAAATCATTTCGAGTCTTATGTTCAGGCAGAACAAATGTATTGGCACAATGTATTGGAAAGAGTATTTGTAGTAGTTAAAAAGCTAACCAGTCGTGGACTTCCTCTGCGTGGGCATGAGTAAAAATTTAATTCATTACATAACGGTTAGTTTATAATGTCTTCTGTGATTATAGCCAAGCTAGATCCTTTTCTCACGGAACACATTGAACGATATGGATATCCGGGATAAGGGCATACGAGCTATCTGTCTTCAACAATCTGTGATGAAATAATCGAATTTCTTTCTGAGCAAGTGAAAAAAACCTGTAATCAGTGATATCAAACAGGCCAAATATGTCTCTATTATAGTCGATTCTACTGCGGATATGTGGACTAAAATGGTGAACCTGTTGAATGTTTACATTTATTTTTGTCAAGCCCAGGACATAAGTCTGAAAATCTAGCTGATTCAGTAATGAAAGTTTCGGATAGAAATTATATCGACATTACTGACTGTAGAGGCCAATCTTACGACAACGCAAGCAATATGTCTGGAGCATACACAGGTTTACAGACCCGCATCAAAGAAAAAAAAATCTTAAAGTGCATTATATCCCCTGCGTAGCACATTCATTGAATTTAGTCAGTACTAGTACCGCAAGCTTTTGTCAGGAAACTTGCTCATTTTTCAATCTAGTGCAAAACATTTACAACTTTTTCTCAAGTACTACACAATGCTGGGAACTATTTTTTTCTTTCATGGAACTAGAAAGCAAAACTGTAAAAGTTTATCAAAAACACGTTGGTCAACAAGTGAGGAGACATTTATATATCTAAATGAAATTTGGGAGAATGTAATCAAGGCTCTCACACATATTATCAATAATACCTGAGAAACCACTGGTGCGAAATGAGCCCTCAGGTCTAATGAACCAACTTAATAAACTAGAGACAGCATTCATGATGACAGTTTGGAAGGACATACTACAGAGATGTAATAGTATAAGTATGAAATTGCAAAGTGTCAACTTAGACATTGAAACAGTGCATGGATTATTTGAATCATTTTTCAGTTTATAAGATCTGTTCGTCGATTGTTCGACTATTATGATCAAAATTCCATGTAAAAAACTTATATGGCTTACGAATGCACTTATAAAAGTTCAAAGAAGCGCAAACTTCATGCTGATGAAGGACACTACAGGTTTTCTTACTGGTAGAGAGAAATGAGTTGAAGTGTTTTTCCCTATACTTGATAAATTACACACTGAATTAGTTAGGAAGAAGGAATGTTATAAATTAATGTCAAACACCTTCATAATCTTCAGCAAATTTCAGGAAAGTTCTCCAGATGTTATTTCAGAATGTGCAGCTAAACTACGGGTGTTATGAAACTGATTTAGAACCATCCTTCCCAATTGAATGTATACATTTTGCAGGACTTTTAAAGGCTTATGGGATTAGTGATGTACCAATCGAAATGAGTAAATTTCTACGAAAAGAGCGGATACAGACTTTTTTTCTAACTGTTGACATTGCACTTAGAATATTTATGTGCACCGCATTCACAAACTCTTCAGCATAACGCTCGTTTTCGGTTCTTAAAATGCTGTAATCTTACCTTCTTTGCAATGTATCTGAGAAGAGATTGACTGTCACATTGAAGCCAATCTCTTTCACTGATGACCATCTCAACTATGAAGATATGATTAATGAATTTGCAACCATCAAAGTGAGACGCAAATTTATGTGAGTGGTGAGTTATTCCTTCGTCTTTATTTTAAAGTTTTCAGGTTCTGGTACGATTTTTTATTTTTAACTCTATTAACTACTTATGTGGAATATCCTAAGAACGCAAGTAAGGTAAGATAAATCATTTTACCTTTTAAAATTAATATATTTACTAGAGTTTGTATTAATTAGCATGCATAATGTATAATGGGTGTTTTTTACTAATTGTTTTCCCACACTTGTTATTTTTCTATCAAAATAGTATTAATTTAAGATATGAAACATTTTGTTGATGGATAAAGTTAACACCACTTTATTGTGTTCTTTAAAGATAAAAAATTACCCATTTTGCATTAAAATGTAATGTCAGTCACTTTAGATATTGGAATGGACATTTCAAAATTGTGACTTTAAATATAAATATTAAGAGTAGTTACTTACGTGGATCCATTATGGTTGGAATGTTCCTTGCAGTCTTTAGTTTAACCCACTTGTTGATTGTGTCAACTGCTTGATTATTCTTCCTCAAATTAAGAGAATAAACCTCCACACCAAAGAACTGTGCGGCGGATGAGATGAACAGTTGGCTCGCTGTAATTTCTTCTGAGGCAACTAACGCGCTAACGATCCCAACATTTGTCGGGTTACCAGACTGAGGACAAAGTTTCGTCATTTAATGCTGTTAAAGGAGTTTTAAACACCCGTTCAGAATGATGGGTCATTAGTTCGATAGTCTCCATTTCAATATTATACCTAGTTGGAAATTTAGTCAAAACACGCTTATAGCGCGCTATACTAATGTTATTTTTAGGTCCAGAGCCGAGGAGAGGTGTTTCAGGAATTCAAACTCTTTCCCAAATTTAATGTATTAATAATGTGTTTTTGTATTATTCAGCCACCTCTGTGGTATAGTGGTCAAATTTCCTAGCTGCAGATCCAAGGGTTCCTGATTCGATTCCCGGTGCTTCTAGATTTGTCTGTGAAGTAGTGGATCTGGAACGGGGCCAAACTCAGCCTATGGAATACAAATGAGGAGCTACTTGAATAAATAAATAGCGGATTTGGTCTAAAAAACTCAGATTAATGATTAGAAGGTTCATTGTGCTGACCAAATGACGCCCTTAATCTATAGATGTTGGCACTATCTTCGCCAACGTGTGGCTGCCACTAGGTCAGTATAGTTCATTTGCTCATTTGCTCATTTGCGGGATGACGCCACGGTGGGTTGTTTTTTTCCATCATCCCTCAACATTGGGGCTAGTAACTTATTGATTTTGACGATCACTTCTATCCTCTGTTTCTACTACTTGTCAGGAATGGTTTGGGAGTGGGAGGGTTAAGGTGGGGTGCTTGTGAGTGTTAGTTTAGTACTTTAATTTTACAGTTTTTATAGCATAAACATTATTTTGCCAAAATAAATCAAAGATTTGTTCTATAGAAACATAGAATTTAATATTCTGCACATGCTAATCTCAACAATTCTGGAATATCTCGCATGATCATAGCGGCATTTGTTGGCAAACTTTTTAAATAAAGAGAAAAGGTGGTCATTAAATTCCAGAACTCCTTTGACAGATATTCAAGAACACTGTTGAGACTAGCATGTGCAGAAAACTAAATTCTATATTTCTATAGAAGTAGTATTTGATTTATTCTACCCAAAATATGTTAATTCTATAAAAATTTCAATAATACTGACCTAAGCTCACGTCCACTAGCACCCCACCTTAAGGGTGGTCATCATAGAAGAATGAAGTACACGTCTAGTTAGAATTTAAGTGGAAGGTTTACTGTCAAACGAATACCGTTTATACTTGGTGTAAACTCTACACATATTTACAATTATTTACTCGTATGTATGAGTATACTTATTTTAAGCATTTTTGTTCCTAAAGCTGATCATGCCTCGGATAAAGTGCTTAAGAAAAATTTTAAAGCCGGAGATGATTATTATATTCCACTAAAAGTAGATTAAAAAAGGATGTACACTTCATTTATCTTGTAAGCTAACAGGCTTACCCTTCATTACTATACTATGCTATAGCCTATACGCTAGGTTTATATTTTAATCCGCCAAGTTTAGACTGCTACCTTTGCTTATTTTCACCATGGTGCAGCTTACCTTTATAATAAGACCATATAAGAGCCCATCAAGGAGAGCCTATAAGTTTCCATCGTAAGCGGAATGTACCTACATAATTAATATAAATAAGCCCTTAGGTAGTGATATAAATAAATTTGGCAAACTTAAGTTAGCCTACACCAACTTACCTAACATATTTCTTAATGATAGTGTTTTTGATGACAGTAGGTATAGCCTAGTAGCACAAAAAAAGCACAAAGTAAAATTGTGATTATTTAAACTCCTTAGTCATAATATGAAATACTCAATTATTCACAATCAAACTATTCATATTATAAATGCTACACTAGCAGATAATAGCATCTAATATTTTGAAAATATTTGTCCAGAAAGGGTCACACTCTTGCTGAAATAAATATTATTTATGATACATCTAATATAATTTTAGAAAACATTGTTTTTCTGAAGGCAATATTTTTAATTGAACTTGACAATTTCAATATCAATCGTTGTCTTGTGTTAACGTAAAGCCAAGGAAGTCAAAGTGTGTTGGGAGTGGTAATTTATGCTAATTAAAGTTGTAGAAATCCATTCACTTTAACTCACCATATTATTCTTTATTTGCAATGCATTATTCTTCAGTTCCTCGATGTCAGATTTTAGATGTAAGACATCGGCTATCTCTTTAGCTGTTTGTCCTCTTGCGATTAGCAGAAATAGAGATACTGCTAATCGGATTACGAGAGGAGACACGACGAAATTACTGTCCTCTACTGTTTTAATATCCTAAAAAATAAAGGTAGGAACTGTAAAAAGCTACCAGAAGTCCTGTGAACGTATTTTTGATATGTTGATGCGTCTTAGCATAGATATATTAGAGGTAAGATTAAACTGACTGAATAGTAAAAGGATTTACACCAGCACATGACTGGATGAGAGGTGTTATTCTATAACAGGGGTACTCCAACTTTTTAGAGCATAAGACCCCTTTCAACAGGAAAAATTACTTGCTGGAACTCTCATAAAATGCGTTACACTAACATTATGAACATTCAATAACGGCAGTTAACTGTTTCAGTGGGCGTATTGTCTAAGGCGTCACTCTCGTGCTCAACTAGCATGCCGATTACAGCAAGCTTGGGGTTCGATTCCCGGTCGAGTGAACTGAAGTTGTTTTTTTCTTTCAAAATTGTTTTCCATTCTACCTACATGTAAATGAGGGTACACTTATTTTAATTAAACATTCTCCAACCCTAGCTCACAAGTATAATTTATAATTAGTACATATGTGTATAAACTGAAAAGGTACTGAGATGCAGTGCTAAAAAAAGTTGTTAAATAAATTGTACAAGTATAAAATATAGGCATAAAAAAACTATGGAAAACTCTACATGTTCTGACTGTACCTTTGACAAAAAATTTTTTCAGATTTTTATAAAATTGGTAATCTGAACTGTTGATACTGTTTTATATTGTGAAAAAAAAATTGCCTTATGGATCCATAGATAACTATGGTGGAACCCAAGGGCTTCGCGAAGCACAGTTTAAAAGACGTTGGTGTAGAATACCTATATTTTAGGACCTACTCCGTGGAACTATTAGGGTTAGTGTGGGGGTGGAAGGTAACGTGATTTATGATCCGTATTTTTGCAGTTTTTACGAGTAAAAACCATTTTAGACAAAACAAGTAAACAATTGTTTCAGTAGATACATTTAGTTTAATTTAACAAAGTTTTTAATAGCTGTCATGATTAACGCAGCATTTGACCAGAAACTTTATAATCAAATAAAATTACACAATTCCCATGACAAGATATTAATAAAACTGTTAGGATAATAATAAATAGAAAGATTTAAAAGGTATCCTCTCAAGTAATATTTGATTAATTTTATTTAAAAAAATTGTTTAAAAATTGAAAAATACTGTCTTTAGATTACCTTCTCTTCGATCCTACCTCAAATCCCACGACTCCCTGGCCATGCTACTTGTGTATATAAATGTATCTTTTTGTTTATTACTTTATTATATACATTAGTTTTTTACCCGTACCAGTGGTAAGATGGTTTAAAGTGTCAGATTAAAAAAACTGGAATTTCTGTAATGGAGAGGTGGAGATTTGAATTCCGGTCGGGTGCATTAGGGGAGGATTTTCCATAGGGGGTGCTGTTTTCTCATCCCCTCTATATAATATGGAGGCCAAATTTCTTCTAAACTATCCTCTTCACCCTAGCTCGATATATTAAGTATTTAAACATATTTTATATTAAAGATTATTAACTAAGATAATTATATAGTTAAACTCTACATAGATCTATACTGTAGAATGATTCTAGTATTCAAATTAACTAATCATTAAATCGTATGAGGGTGACCTGGTGCACTAGGGGTAAGGTGTCAGACTTCTGTGCTGGTGGCCGGGGTTCAATCCTCGGTCCCGGCACAGATTTATCTGATTACCAAACCCTTCCTTCACCTCTGACAAGACATCTTGTGAATGTGGAGAATGCCAGGCCGCCACCGTGGTTTGGATTCCACGTTAAACTGTAGGTCCTTCATTTCATCTCACAATCACCCTACCATTACACATTAGCGTAAGTGCGTATAACCCGAACGGGTAGTAAGACACGGTGCTAATAATAATAATAATAATAATAATAATATAAACTAGTTTTCTACCCGTACCAGTGGTAAGATGGTTAAAGTGTCAGATTAAAAAAACTGGAATTCCTGTAATGGAGAGGTGGAGATTTGAATTCCGGTCGGGTGCATTAGGGGAGGATTTTCCATAGGGGGTGCTGTTTTCTCATCCCCTCTATATAATATGGAGGCCAAATTTCTTCTAAACTATCCTCTTCACCCTAGCTCGATATATTAAGTATTTAAACATATTTTATATTAAAGATTATTAACTAAGATAATTATATAGTTAAACTCTACATAGATCTATACTGTAGAATGATTCTAGTATTCAAATTAACTAATCATTAAATCGTATGAGGGTGACCTGGTGCACTAGGGGTAAGGTGTCAGACTTCTGTGCTGGTGGCCGGGGTTCAATCCTCGGTCCCGGCACAGATTTATCTGATTACCAAACCCTTCCTTCACCTCTGACAAGACATCTTGTGAATGTGGAGAATGCCAGGCCGCCACCGTGGTTTGGATTCCACGTTAAACTGTAGGTCCTTCATTTCATCTCACAATCACCCTACCATTACACATTAGCGTAAGTGCGTATAACCCGAACGGGTAGTAAGACACGGTGCTAATAATAATAATAATAATAATAATAATAATAATAATAATATAAACTAGTTTTCTACCCGTACCAGTGGTAAGATGGTTAAAGTGTCAGACTAAAAAAACTGGAATTCCTGTAATGGAGAGGTGGAGATTTGAATTCCGGTCGGGTGCATTAGGGGAGGATTTTCCATAGGGGGTGCTGTTTTCTCATCCCCTCTATATAATATGGAGGCCAAATTTCTTCTAAACTATCCTCTTCACCCTAGCTCGATATATTAAGTATTTAAACATCTTTTATATTAAAAATTATTAACTAAGTTAATTATATAGTCAAACTCTACATAGATATATATACTGTAGAATAATTCTAGTATTCAAATTAACTAATCATTAAACCGTATGTATATGTTTATTTTGATTATATAAACATAATTAGGTTAATGGTTTTATTAGTAGGCTTCAAGAACATGATTGATGTTATTCTTTCTCAAACTGTGTGGTTTTTTTAAATCTAAATCAATATAATTGATCTTAAACAGGCCTATTTTAGGTATAATAGTTCGAGAAGAAATAAACACGTGATAAAAACCAACACACGTTTTAAGTAAGCATGAAATAAGTTTGAGCTGGTTTTAAATGTTATCAATTGTAAGTTTTATATTAAATATTACGTCAGCACCAACTCGGTATATTTATAGCTGAGCTCGTACCCACGTGACCAAGGAATCAGCACCAGATCGTGTAGACTAAGGGTGTGGACATTTTACCCCTATGTGGCTTTACATCCTTTTAAGGCAGGCTTGTTAAACTAGTGGCCTGCAAGCCACATGAATCCTTAGCCATAATTCTGTGCGGCCCACGGATTTTTTGATGAACCATTATGTAACGCGACTATATTCTTCTTTTTATAAACATTGAATAAACATGCATTGCGGATTGTAATTTTAATTGGGCATAATTTGTATAAATCTGGCAGGCACACACTTGTCAACAATGGAAATTATTTCTACATAAGATTTAAATCCCAACATTGGTTCAAATAAAAGGCTGGAAATTTGTGTTTAGAAAAAATAGCTTTAGTCTTATAGTTCTTAGTATGGGGCCTTATTTTTCTTTTTGAATACAAATGTTTATAAGAAGTTGAAAGTCTTTCTAACTAGAATTCTAGTTACAGAGATGTATTTAATGCGTCTCACCTAAGTATTTTTAATGTTCAATGTGGTCCTTATGATCAAACAAGTTTGACTCCCCTGTTTTAAGGTGTAAACTGGTATACCATATATTTACCTTTTAAATTAAGACCAGTTGGGTAAAATTGTTTATAGCCTCTAAATTAATAAATAGAATAAATACAAAGTCTTCACTAACTTATCCGAGCACTTCAAGATAAGTTCATAATGAATTTTCTTAGTCAGCTGGATGTTCATAAACAGCTTATTTATTGGATTATCTCAAATCATATTTTATTTAATATATTAATTTTGTTAAAATTACATAGATCTTTTATCAAACAAACGTAATAGAGGCTGGGGCTGAAACAATTAGACTCTTACTAACTTTAAAATTAAAGTTTAATTGAGAAGTATTATAAATATTCACTAGCTAAATAAAAGCAAGCTGCATACCACAATTTTTCCCTTTTTGAAGATAATGTCACGTAGGTGAGCTACACTAAACGTCAGTCAAACTTCAGTCGCACGTTATCCATCACATTCCTAATCATAGATCGTCTAATTGTTTCAGCCATACCCTGTGTATGTACTCAAATACATAAATGAGTTTTCAAAAGATGTTTTGTTTTCCCAGTTATTTAAACTATAGTAATGCATGGGTTTGTTTTAAAATTAATGCTTGTCTTAGAACCTCTTATGATAAAATTACATAAGTTATGCCAACAAATTGAATGCATCACTACATTTTTCAAAACCAACTTTTATCTTTAAAATAAGACTTGCGGCAATAAAATCGTGGATAATTTAAATTTAAGAAATTTTCATGAATATAAGTGATATCTACTTTGAAAATATTATAGATATTTGAGTAGTATTTATTATATTGTGTATTGATGTATATTATCTAAATAATTTGAAATGGGGTAAATTCGGAAATGTTAGGAGTTATAATTTGAAGGATTAAATTTGTTGATACTTGCTGGCTTAATATTGAATATCGATTCAGAACAATATAACCAATTTTTATTAGTCAATGCTTTTTAACAAATTGGTTGCGTATTGGCTTATTCAATGGTGAAAGAGTGAAAAAAATTATTAAAAGGAAATGCCTCGCATATGCATGAAAAGTGGATAAGAATACAATAAATAGTTAAAATCAAACTAAGAAAACTACTCCCAAAGTGCCCTAACAATATTCAAACCTCGAACTGTGAGGGATTGACTAACAATCCCGTATATTACGATCATAACGCCTTAGAGTGGTGTATCTCCTAATAATCTACAGTACAGGTGAAGAGACTAAGTGATTTAAATAGTTTGTGCAAATCGATGTATACCTGATAAACATCCCTTGTAAAGTCGGCTATTCCTTTTGTGTCCAATCCTCCAATCGATCTTGTCAGAAAAACAAGTAGAGCTAGAAACATCACAGGATTATTTTTTACAAGGGTCAAAACAGACCAGAATTTGAATCAGAGAAAGTTGAATGGTTACATAACGCATTTTAACCACATTATATTTCATAATATATATGTCCACCTCACATCTCCATCTATTTTAAGTAACATTATCAATTTTTAGGCGGACATTCTAGATTAGATTATAATTTGTAGCGTGTCTGTTTAGTGAGCAAATGGTATTTGGTTTGTTCCTGACATGGCCGAAAAATGTGTCATTGGTGAAATGTGGTTTTCACCTTTCGTCGTGAATAAGAAACGACCAGGGAGTAGCTTTTGTATCTGTTCTATATTTAAGTTAGCTTAATAATCATGTACTGAAATAACCAGTCAGTTCAGAAAGTGCACGTTAAGTAAGTTTAAAAAATCTATTTACTATAAACATATTATATATTTACAAACATTCCCATACGTCGTTCAAAGTGAGTTAATAATATGAGATGTGTGTGTGTGTGTGTGAATCTTTACTGATTTTCTTTTTTGCGCCACATTCTACCACACGTTTGGGCTAACAGCATTTATTCACAACAATGTAAAAGTGGAATAGAACGGCAGAGATTTTAGATGAAATCGCTAGAAATCATTTAGAAATAAATACCCTTTTTATTACATCCATTGTGAGTTAGAACCCTTCCAATAAAATCCACAAAATCCTGTAAAGGACGATGACCCTTAAAATTACCTATGTAGAATATGATATAATATATATAATAAATTGGTGTGTGTGGGATTTTAACCATGTTTGGTGGACCCTAGGAACTACTTTTAGGAGAAATAAAAATTACCTTTTACTTGGTTAACTGACGGTGGCACAATGCCCTTAAAAACTCGAAACCAATTGGTGTGCTCGAGAAAGATTTCTGGACGATGCAATATTAATACTTTAATAATGACACTATCTGTTACAATGGCACGATTGCAATCCCTACAAATACATAGAATACAACATTTAAAATCTGAATAAAATGAATCAATGAAAGAATTAGTAATTGGTGAAACAACGATAAAGAAAATACACAATCATTACAAATCTATGTGGGTTTGTATTAGTATGGAAATGTTTCTACATTCCAATACTACCTATGGACGAGATGAATATATTACTAAGATTATAACTGAGAAGTAATAAGAAGAAGAATAGTAATAATAAAAAGTATACATATCTATTTGGTCTATACGTTATTATATATATATATATATATATATATATATATATATAAAATGGAAAATTAAACTCAAAGCTACACTTCATAATATTGGTATGTCATATGGGTTAAAATATAAATAATGTTTGACCAGTGTAAAATAGTTTACAATGTACCTATATTAGGTGAGTCAAGGTGGGATAGAGGGATACGTGAGAAAATGCCGGTGCTTTTGCAGTTTTTATGGCAAAACTATTTTTTTAATCAAAATAAATATTATTATTATTATTATTAGCAACGCGTCTTACTACCCGTTCGGGTTATACGCACTTACGCTAATGTGTAATGGTAGGGTGATTGTTTAGGGTGATTGTGAGATGAAATGGAGGACCTACAGTTTAACGTGGAATCCGAACCACGGTGGAGACCTGGCATTCCTCACATTCACATCAAAATAAATAAAATATTGATCTACTATAAACATATACTTTAATTTTATTCACATGGTGATATTAACAGATCCTGAATATCTGTCATGAGCATGGTGGTATTATCTAACAAATATTTAAATGAGGAGAAATAGTTGTCATTTAATTTCAGAACATCCTTGAAAGATATTCGATAAACTTTGAGGTCACCATTTGAAGAGAATTAAACTCGTTGTTTGCACTGTTTTATTTATTTTGAACAAAAAATGTTTGCCATAATAACTGCAAAAACACTGGTATTTTATCACGTCCCATTCTAACCCACCTTAAGTGCTTTAAGTAAAATTTAGATTGTCTGGAAAATATTAAATTATACAATCAATGTAATATATGTTCCTTCTAAAAGTTTAAATAATTTTTGATGTTGGATTATGGAGATAAATGTAAATACAGATTTAAATTTAACAAAGCTCACCAGGAAAAAGAATAATGTCCATGATTATTCCTTCTAAGATATTGGGTCAAGATTAATTTTTTAAGTCAAAATATTGAATTTCACTTAATAAAAACACATAGAGTGAGTAAAAGGCTTCTTACTTTAGATATATTTTAAATTCACTTTAACATAAAAGGTACATAATTCTTAATAATTTTGGTGAGAATGAACACATATTTCGCCCTGAAAGTTTTCAGTCACAAAGAAGAAGGCCATAGTTTTATTCGAACAATGTTCTGGGTATCTTCTTCTAGAGTCAAATTTTTTTCAATAAAAAGTTCTTTTCTCCAGGTCCAAGCATATTAATATATCATAACAAAAGTAAAAGGTTTATAATAAGGTTATATCTTCGTTTTTATTCCCTTCTCCTTATTTTATATATATTTTTTCTTCTATGACGACCACATGTTTTGGTGAATTTTACACCATCTTCAAGTCCTATATGTATTTAAGATGATCGATCAAACATAATCAAAAGTAAAAACACTGTAAATTCATTTGCCTCATTTTATAATAAAATCACAATAATGTATACCTTTCTATATTTACTTAATCATACAAATAGCACTATGTCTCACAAAAATTTTAAAAAAGTTGATAATCTCACTAGATAAAATGTTCACAACTTTCCAATAGTATGAAGTAAAATCGATCATCTTTAATACAGATAAGACTTGAAGATGGTGTCAAATTCACCGAAACATATCTTCATCATAGAAGTATATATATACATATAATTATGTATATAATTATATAATAAGTAAAAGGGAATAAAAACTAAGATGTAACCATATCATCAATTATTACTACTCCTAACCAAATAAACATGAACATTATTAGAAAAAAAAAGTAAAAGTATTTGTCATGACCTATGGAAAAATATAATATAAAATTTAATTCAATACATAAAATTTGAAAAGATTTAGAAATGAATATAAAAAAATTTAAAAGTCGAGTTAAAATCTTCAATTTCTTATGTAAAAATCGAAACGTGCGACAGTTTATACTGAATAAATATGTTTTCCCAAGAGACTATAGAGACTAGAGTGTTATGTCGAGGACTAACTTTGAAACATTTGAATCCACCAATAATTAATAAAATACATTAAAATACTTTTACAATAATAAAAACAAATGGAAAAATTATTGTAGAGTGGCAAATAACACCAGATAGATGACACTGGCACCTTATTCCATGTGCCCATAGAGGCAAGTTTTATTTAAAATAATAACTCGTTTTCAGAGCAAAAAAAATCCAATTCGATTATAGTTTAAGTCATGTAAACACAGTTCTGTACATTTAACCAAATTTATTTAATTGGTGATGTAAAATTTATATATGTTGGTATTCTCTCGCCTTTCCTTTATCAAAAAACGCCAGCTTTGTTAGTACTAAAATATTATCATTCCTTCTGTTAGGATTTAACGATCTGATCATTTTAACAAAAATTGTTCCTCTTTAATTGCCATTAATTGTTTGGATCTTATTTTAAGAGTATCATCAATAAAAATATTAAAATAATTGTAAGGTTGGCTTAAGTATGTGCAAGCAACGTTTTCTCACGACCCTTCTCCCCATAATCCCCACTCACACCTATTATCCAACATATTACTTGATGGCCTTATGTATGAAATAGGCTCTCTTTACCAAGTTCACCAATCCAGCCCATTCACCTATTTAGTAAACTGCAAGCCATAGCTGTGGAAATTTTTCCGAAAGGTTTGCTGAAATATTCTCATCAACCACTTTTACACAAAGCAAAGATGGGTACATTCCCTCTAAATCTCTTAGCTTACATATTCCTTCCTATACCATCAGCGTAATTAATGTAAGCGTACAACCCGAACTGGTACAAATACGAGGGGTAAAATAAAATAAAAATATTGTGTAGCTCTTTTCAATAGCCGAGTGGTCATAGAACTAATTAAAGGTCCAGAGTACCTTGTGTCGAGCCCAGAGGGGGCGTGTGAGAATATGGTTATTTGATATTGATTTGTTCTAGAACACACATAGTTTTATGTCTCGATTAAATTGGGTATTTATTGGCAAGTGTTGAAGTATTGTGTTAGTGTAAGTAATATTTTAATTTGTGAATTGATGATAAATCTCGTGCTTGTATAGTGCACGTTAAATCTCACATAAGCATTATATATTGGAAAACGAGAAACAATATTTAATGAAAAATTAAATTTTATATAAGTAATTATGAGCACAATTTAAAAGTGTAGTTAAATCACTAATATCATGGAACGGTATAGTATAGTTGTCTAAAAAACATCACGTGTCAGCCCATCATAGAGCCATAAAGACCGAGCTGCCTCCATTTGTTGGTGATGAAAGAGCTAACTTTGGCGGCTAGATTGTGTCATGTAGTCAGCACAACAAACCCTCCAGCCGTTAATCTCAGACGCTACATTTTCGTTCAATTAGCTCCTCGTTGGTCTTCATGAGGCTGAGTTAACTACGCTTCAGACCCACTGCTTCACATGAAAATATGGACAACGTGATCGATCCCGGGGCCTTTAGACCTATATACAGGATCCCTGACCATTGGATCACAGAGGAAGTCAGTATGATTGTCTAAAGGTTATAAATTATTAGTGATCACAGAGGAAGGCAGTATGATTGTCTAAAGGTTATAAATAATTAGTGATCACAGAGGAAGTCAGTATGGTTGTCTAAAGGTTATAAATTGTTAGTGATCACAGAGGAAGGCAGTATGATTGTCTAAAGGTTATAAATAATTAGTGATCACAGAGGAAGGCGGTATGATTGTCTAAAGGTTATAAATTGTTAGTGATCACAGAGGTAAGGCAGTATGATTGTCTAAAGGTTATAAATAATTAGTGATCACAGAGGAAGTCAGTATGGTTGTCTAAATGTTATAAATTATTAGTGATCACAGAGGAAGTCAGTATGGTTGTCTAAATGTTATAAATTATTAGTGATCACAGAGAAAGGCAGTATGATTGTCTAAAGGTTATAAATAATTAGTGATCACAGAGGAAGGCAGTATGATTGTCTAAAGGTTATAAATTATTAGTGACCACAGAGAAAGGCAGTATGATTGTCTAAAGGTTATAAATTATTAGTGATCACAGAGAAAGGCAGTATGATTGTCTAAAGGCTATAAATTGTTAGTGATCACAGAGAAAGGCAGTATGATTGTCTAAAGGTTATAAATTGTTAGTGATCACAGAGGAAGGCAGTATGATTGTCTAAAGGTTATAAATTATTAGTGATCACAGAGAAAGGCAGTATGATTGTCTAAAGGTTATAAATTATTAGTGATCACAGAGGAAGTCAGTATGGTTGTCTAAAGGTTATAAATTATTATTGATGTAGATATTTGTCTTATGTTCAGTTTCCATAGTTATATAATTTTTACAGGCATATTTATAATGACTATATATTTTTTAGATTAAGAATTAAGATTATTGAGCATACATTCCAAAAATTATGGTAATGCATCAACAAATCCTAAAAATTTCAAATAATGTTGAAAAATGTAAAGTAAAATGTAAATAAATTAAAGACAAAAGGAGGAAATAATCGTATATAAATACAAACCTACAGATTTCCTTTAGATAAAATATACCTATTTGTACTAAAGATAATATCATTAATAATTCACATAAGACGTGTCTTACCTATAGAATGCCATGTTCCAAAACCGGAGCATATTTTAATGTACATCAGAAGAACCACTATTAAGGAGATATATAAAAACTTAACAACTGGGTTTGTCTGAATTGAACCGTCATGTTTTTAATTAACCTTTATATTTCTGAACATAGCTGCAAATAGGAATATTATGTTAAAATATCACTCAACTAACATGATAGAGTTATAGAACAAGTATTATGTATGATAATGATTTTTAAAAACCTAGATTAACACGATTTTATACAAACGATCTAAAATAAGTGTTCAATTCATAGGAAGAACATATTGTATATTACGCGTGCAAGAGTAATAAATATTAAATTATATGGCTATATAAATGCCCATTAGCGTGAAGCATCGTGGAATTAAATTTATTAAAATGCTAAATACATTATAAATAAGACGTTCACTGCGATACTTGACAACGAGAAAAACTTGTAAAGTGATCAAATATAATCTAAGTAGTTAAAAACGTAGTGTAGTAAATAGTATATTCACGTTAACTTTAGTCTTTTCACAGACATAATATCAACCGCAATTAGCCAATATTATATTCAATCAATTCAACAATCTAGAGTCAAACTACATCACTCGACAAATTGACAAGGCACATTCATGGAGCGTGTGGAGAAGGTTTTAATATTTTTTTCCAGAATAAACTCAAGGTACCGTGGACGGAGAATACTTATGAGGTAATATTACATTAAATTACTAATGCAGTAAATGGTAGTTAAAATGTGATTAAACATTTTAAAATAATCTTAATATGAAACAAAATACCTCATTAAACTTATAATTATTAGAAAATTAAACGTAAACATTATTGTAATGGATTTAAATACTAGATTTGGAATATTAAATGCTGTAAAGATCCAATCATTATTATTTTAAATTTCTTAGAGCCACTTCTTACTATTCTTAAGGCTTATACGCTGATGTAATAATTCATTATAGTTGTATGTATTAGGAAGGCTATATTTAGAATAAGTGTACCGATATTTGCATAGAGGGAGAGTGGAAAACCATTTTGGAAAATCTCTCTCGTTACACCGGACCTAGATTCAAACCTCGATCTCCCCGTCATTGGTAGTCTAGTCCACTGCAAGAGTAGTATCATAGACCATGCGTCCACCGAAATGGGTCGATCAATCACTATCGGACGACTAAAAATCTGGTTCCCATTATTGTAGCTATACTTCTGTAAATAATATTGACCTGATAAGCACCTTTTGGATATAAGCCTGAGGACTTAACTGAGTATTTTCTTATCGTGGTTCTAACACATCTTCATTCAATTACAGTGATTCTCACACTAGAGTCAAATGAGTATTTTAAGGGGGGGG
>CABFVZ010000002.1:411421-427955 GCA_902151445.1 Timema monikensis | reverse complement strand
GGGGGGGGGTGCGATGTCTCATTTCTAACAAAAATCGTCACCGAAAGCAAAAAATTTCAAATTTCGCATTATGAATTACGAATAACTTTGTTTATATAAATATATATATTTATTCAAAACTACATTTATCTGTTTATAGCATAGGTAATTTTATCTAGCCGCCATAATATTGTGATTAAGTAAGCGTCATAAATAGTTAGCGTTGTGTATGGAGAAATATAGGATAAAATATATTCTACTCTGACCTAAAAAAGCAGAAGATACCTTACGCCTCATACGTACGTTTTTACTTACCAGTATCTATTTGATACAGGCTTTTTAACTTTACTGACAATAAGAACAAAACAACCCGTAAAAATAATCCACGTTGTGCATTTTCTCTAACACCCAGGACTTAGTTTTCAGATCGTGTAAAAAATGAAACCCCATAATTCACGTTAACAACAACAATGTAGGTTTATATTTTAATTTTTTTAGTGTAAAAAAGATTATTATTTCCTATTTTAATTTGCCATATAATGTATTACCCGTTTCTATCAAAGTTGTAATTAAATTATTTCAGCAATACTTTTTAATTATATTTTTATTAAACTAATACAGTGCATGCTGGTTTCCCAGTATTTTATTAAAGTAATTATTATTAGCTCCGCGTCTTACTACCCATTCGGGTTATACGCACTTACGCTAATGTGTAATGGTAGGGTGATTGTGAGATGAAATGAAGGACCTACAGTTTAACGTGGAATCCGAACCACGGTGGAGGCCTGGCATTCCCCACATTCACAAGATGTATTGTCAGAGGTGAAGGAAGGGTTTAGTAATCAGATAAATCTGTGCCGGGACCAAGGATTGAACCCCGGCCGCCAGCACAGAAGTCTGACACCTTACCCCTAGACCACCAGGTCACCTTAAAGTAATTACATCTGTAGTACAAAAGTTTAACATGTATTAAATTATTTCTGCATTTATCAAGGGATCGTGGTGGTCTCGGAGAGGAAAGTTGGGGTCAAGCCCTGAAAAAGGTAGGAACCCCCTACCATAAGCTCTCGTATTGTCGCACTGAGCTTGGTCACTCCTCGATAACTTTTAAATGTTCAACACGGATATATTTTGTTTGTAACGAACCCTCATTAATGTAACCTAGACCCAATCAAGCACTTTGAAAACAAGAAATGTTAGCAGTTTAGTAATATGAACTATTGTGTGCTAGCTTATCACGAGTTACAATATGTTTTAACATAAATAAGCTCGTAGATATGATTCACTTATGGTTGATTGATTGAAAGTTTACAAGCAGAGGGTTGGTATGATGTGCTTTCTCATCCAACTAGATTAACAAGAGTGAGGAATGCCAGGCCTCCACCGTGGTTCGGATTCCACGTTAAACTGTAGGTCCTTCATTTCATCTCACTATCACCCTACCATTACTCCTACCATTACACATTAGCGTAAGTGCGTATAACCCGAACGGGTAGTAAGACGCGGTGCTAATAATAATAATAATAATAATAACAAGAGTGCACGCAGCCCTTTGGCTAGCTAGTGCCATCCACCCACTCTATTTTAGAGAAAGTACATGCTCTAGGGAAGATGTCAGATACCTTAGCTCAATCGGTAGCGTGTCTTATCTACTGAGCTAATTGTCTCGTATTCAATTTCTGTCATAACCAAAAGCCATTCATATTGTTATTTAAATTTTTACAATGTTTTGCCCTTTAGCATGTCCTTGAGATTCCACCCACACAACTTTTAGTCTATCCTAGGTCGTAGATAAGAAGAATTATTGTGGGTGGTAACACACATAAAAACTTTATTAATAGAACAATGTAACCTGTTACAATATTGTAGTATATTATATTCTAATAATTCTTTAATACTACTGATTTGTTAATTAGTTTTTTTTACTATAATGTATTATATCAATGATTCGTTATTATTACTATTTTGTTGTTTTACACATAATATTTGCATTTTTTTTTTACACTTTCTTATGAAACATTTGTTATTTTTAGTAAATATAGATAATTTTTTACATAAAATGTGTATTATTCCAAATTGCCCTCATTTGTTCCACATCTCTTTTAAGTGTTCCTACAGGACATTCAAAGTTATTAATTTGCTTTAGACACTAAAAAATAGTTTAAAACATATTAATTATAAGTTTAATGTAAAAATACCACTTTGAAATTATTGAAAAAGCAAATGGTATTCCATATTACCCGCACTTCCTCTATCTATCAAAACTGACGGCTAAAGATCACATTACTTGGAGTAAGAATATATGAAAATAGTTCTAGTAAGTTTTGTAACCGTCTCAAAAAAGATTCTTCTTATCTAATTCTGGCAATATACAGGATTGTCAGAAGAGCTTGGCAGCTACTGAGGCTACAAACAACCCCCGATCCCCTTCTCAAGGTCATTAGCCATCCTTGTAAATAATTATACAGTATCTGTAATCATAGATATAATACTCAGTATTCCATATATTTATTCAGTATGAAAATGTATTTTTGTAAAGTGAATGGTCAAACACCTTAGCTTGGTCATTACCGTGTCTGTATACTGAGTTAAGTGTCACGGGCTCAATTCCCGGCATGTCCAAAAAATGTATCATTGGTGAAATGTGTGTTTACCCATTCAGTGTGATGAATTGACGGCTGGAGGGTGGGTATTTTGTCTGTTTTAGATTTAAGTTATTTTATAAGTCGTGAGCTGATATAATCAGTCGGTTCAGAAAGTGCATTTAAATACCTCAAATAAATTAAATGTAAGGTTTATGGGGTACAATCTTTGACTGTGTGGGCTTAGTTAGTCTTACCTTTTCTCAAAGCACTAATTTTTAAACCTCCGTATCTATTGGAGAGATACATAATCAAATCTAAACACATCAAGGTTAGACGTAACTTAATAAGTGTTCAAAGCATATTCTTAACCTTGAAGTGAGAGGGTGATATGTAAACTATGTAGCATGTCAATCAGCCAGATAGGACAGCTACAATTAAATATCATTATTTTGATAATTTCCGACAGTAGAAAAGAAAGAAAGAAGTAATATTAACATATTTAAAAGTAATCTACCTCAAAGTTTATTTTTCCTGACTAGATGCAGACAGATACAATCACGTGTCTCCCTAAATTGAAACACGTGGTCGTTCAAAAAATATTGCCTTTTGATAAATACTGTAGCAGATATCAAAGAAGAGGATTAACATTATCATATTTATGAATAAAATACGTTAGCTCATACCTTTTGCCATTGGATGATGTCGGATAGATTTACATAGATTTGCCATGATGCCGACAAGAAAATATAGTAAAAGGACGTCTATATCACAAATTCTCATAAAAATAATAGCTGAACCTAAAGAATATAATCAAACCAGATATATTTAAATAGAAGATGCTTTAGTATATACTCACCCTTTCAAGATGTTCTTGGATTTTGTTCGCCACATGTTAGACAAGAAAAACTATTCAATGATGGCGGCCTACTGCAGCCACACGTGGTATAATAACTACACCTGACGAAGAAAGAAGGGTAGATTCAAATCGACTCAGTGACCCACTTCCCATCAGAGAAGACTAGCGGCAGTCCAAGGAACCATGTTTTCCCCTTTCCCCGCCAGCGGCTCTTCCTACGTCTTTTTGCCTTCCCCCGCCTTCGTCCGTCTGTCTCCTTTTCTCTATTTCTGAGTTTATCACCCTTTTTGTTTTGTTTCGTTCAAATCAGATTGTAGAGTATATAAGGCTGCTTCTCAGGTTCACATTGTGCCAAGCTAATTATCATTATCTCACACAAGTAAATGGTTTTGTGGCCTCCTAAAGAAGTAGCTAATATTCATTAAACTTGGCTCCCTTTGGAGGCCACAAGCTCAAGCCCACCTATTATTATCCTCCATGATCTTCTACGAGCCTCAATCGATTTACTCTCCTAAATTATCCTTCCATGGACGATCTGCCATATTCGACCTTCTAATGTTTCTTCTATCCCCTCTTTTTCTGTAACTGCTCGCGCACGCGTAGAAGCAGTCCCTTGCGGGGACGGGTTCGACTCTTCACCCCGTCTCTACACACACAGTTTTATAGAAGTAGTCCAGAGCTGGGACGAGCTCTGCTCTTAGCCCCCTCTCTCTACACAGTATTGGTAATAGCCCCGAACTGGGACGGGCTCGACTCTTCACCCCGTCTCCTAGACTCGCCTAATTGTGCTAGTTTCAGAGCCGTAGCCATTCGATTTAGCTTAACTTGGACAAGGAGTGAACTGTCAATATTCCACACCAAAGGATGGGGCTTCGATGTTGGATAACGGACGATACGTCATCCTGCACCTTGGCTGGCGGTCGCTGGCCTTGTCGATCAGTATGATTTCCAGCGGACGGGAACCTCGGGCTCGCCGGAGCTAGCCCCCACCACATTTGATTCGATTACTAACCATCCACTACCTTTGATGAAGTGGGAGAACAACTCACTTTGACCTGCAGATCGTTCCTAGCGGCTACGCCTTTGGTCCACACTTGGTACCACGCCGGTACCCTCCGTCGGCTCCGCTTTGTGTACCTTCTTGGTACGCGCCCATCTGTCTATTCTTGGTGCCCCAGTGGCACACTCCGTCGGCTGCTCATCTGGTATCCCCTTGGTGCGCCCCTTCTGGTCTACTCTCGGTACCAACCTGGTATCCCCCAGGGCTATTTGTACTGCACCCGTGTGGAGTGCGCGGGACGGGAGACTTGGCGCTTACTCTACCTTCAGAGCTTACGGGCTGGTATTAGGAAGAGTCATCAGGTGTCGTATCTAGGCTGGGCTAGGCTAAACCTAGTCACTGGCTAGGGTCCCTAGCTGTAGGGCTATTGGACGCCCTATATACTGTTCGGTTGTGAACCTTTAGCTGGCTCAAGCTCACTGCGGACTAGTTGACAGGGAGAACAGACCCAGGCCTCTGTACTCTCTGAACTAAGGGCTGGTTCATGTTGCCTATTATGGTACTTAGGGTTATAGGATTAGATAGCCTACTTATTCAGTGAAACCTAAGATGTTGTATGCGTGTAATATTATTCTTATTATTTGTGTTAGTTTGTTAGTTAGCACTAAGTCAGTAATCCGGTTGCCCAAGATTATGGGAGCAACTTCGGGTTGTTATTATTGCTATTTCTATTACGCTGATGCGTTTGGGCACCTATGGGATTAGATGACCTACTTATTCTGTGAAACCTTAGATGTGTATGCGTGCAATACTATTCTTATTTGTAATAGTGTGCTAGTTAACTACTAGGTAGGTAATCCTATTGCCCAAGTTTTTAGAAGCAACCTTGTGTTGCAATTATTATTACTGCTTTTATTACGCTGGTGCGTTTGGGTAGCTAGAGATATTGAACAGAGGGTTATTTATGTGAACAGCTACCTGCTTTCATTTGGGAGTGCCGGGTATTGATTAAGGGCCTAATTAGGTCGGCCGCCTTAGCCGCTGGCCCCAGTTAACCGTTGTTCTGGTGTATTGTTGTGGTCACTCCTTTAGAGTGCACTATGTTAGTGCTTGGCTGCAATGGCTCACTCAGTTCTTAAATGTTAGATCCATTTAGAGGGGATTCTAAGCCACCTTCTTGTGGACTTAGGGACTTGGTGCATTGTACACCCTTCTGAATAAGCTTTGATTGTGTATCTTAGTTTACCGCTTCCCACGTATGGATTCCGAATTTGAATGTTTTATGCTTGTAATTCAGGATTGTGGATGGCTCCCCCATGGGGCAGTGGGGTAGGATGTTCACCACATACTCCCAATTTCTCTAACTGCTGATAGAGACCGTTTAAAGGCCTGCCAAGGAGATATTCAGTATGCAGCATTGTTTGCTTGACATCAATGCCCCTTGGCTATTAGACTACCAATATCATGTAATACTCTGCCTTCAGCTATTCTGTTATTTTTGGTTCCTTGTCAATAGGATGTATGCTATACTAATATTTTTTGTCTCTCTTAAATAAATTGTATGCTATTCTTGTATTTATGTTATGTTTACTTGCAACCCTTCCTTCGATTCCCGTCGCGTAGGGTGCAACATTATACTCATTCTACTACAACCGAGCGTCGAAGGAGGAACTTCTACAACGTAAATCAACAAAGGAAACGG
This sequence comes from Timema monikensis, assembly GCA_902151445.1. NCBI lineage: Eukaryota > Metazoa > Arthropoda > Insecta > Phasmatodea > Timematidae > Timema > Timema monikensis. The sequence continues at coordinate 421,833 of CABFVZ010000002.1, read as the reverse complement.
TGACCATGAAGTGTTGGCCGTGAGATCTACCGCCAAGTTAGACAGGAAGATATACTTCAAATACTTAATTATCCTGGCAGCATCGTTAAGTCCTTATGACTTAGAGTCTAGTTTTGTTGTAAAACTAGGCAATGTCTACTTAGACATATTTTATATCCTGTTTGTTTGGTATCTGTAGTCGGAGATGACTTTCATTTGTTTTGATAGTTTATATTATGTCGAGTCGACAATTAATCAATTTCAAGTCTTGTTGACTTTAAAATTTAAATAGGTTTATTTTATTAGTTAAATATTGTGTCCTCCAGTCTGAAGGACAAGTCTATTATGACTAGTGTTAGATTTTGTACATTATTCCTAGCGACTATGTTTCTCTGTATCCTTATGATAGTGTTTTTACATTATGAGCCTTTGGCTTCGAATGTAGTAATGTCTTAGTCATAGACTTGCTAACCTCCACAAGTTCCATTTATTTATTCTGAGTCAATACCTCACATGACGCCATGCACGTCATGTGCATTTGTTTAATATTTGTATGGCTACAACCAGGCTGTCAGTCCTGTTTTTCAAATCACACTTGGATTAATAGAGATATATGTTTTGAGTTAGTCAAGTAGTCACGCTTTACGTACGGTATTAGCTTGGGTGAGCAACCCATGGAAATCCACTTGTGTCATAATGGGGTCCGCGCAAATAATACCCTTTGTCCTTGCCTGTTTTAGGCCTCTATTGTTTTTAGTGTTGCTCTCAGCGTAATTGCAATTAGATTTGTTTGTACTATTAAATGCTCTGGCAGTACTAATAGGGAAAAGAACCAGCCATAATACCTGTTTATCGACACCTGTTTGCTAGCCATAGACCACTGTTATGTACAGATCACTCTATTGTTTTTCATTATCCAAAGTGTTTTAAGAATATTTTTTAACACCCAGTCGAGCTAACTGATTAAAATGTACATGTATACTTTGTTCGATACCTTTTGTTAATAACTACTCAATTGTTTTCTCCTTTAGAAAACAATTACCTGTAGCCTGGCCCCAGCTCAGTCCTGGTAGCTACAGCAAGACAATCAAATTTCACAAAGTCTAATTATTTGCAACAAGCTTCAAACTTATAATCTTATAATATTATTGTAAATCTAATTCTCATTATCTCTTTTTTTTAATAAATTTATTTATTGTTAAACAAATTATTTTTCCATTTATATGTACAACTTGTTTATTACGTTACCTAATTACTCCCATAAGGTGTAAATAGTAACAATTATATATAGTAATTACAGTGCTTAAATTCATACCCTAATCTAACATAATAAACAGTTCAAAGAGCCTCTAGAGACGTTTATTTTTTGAAATGTTTTTAACCCCAGGAAGTTGGGGCGCTGTCTTCCTCCCCCCTCTTGAAATGTTGGCTTGGCTACGTCCATGGGATGTACTCTAAAATGATGATCACCATTCTTCTGACTTGTCCATGTCCAAGAGGGGTAGAACATTCATCAAGATGAATAAATATTTTAGAAAATTACTCATAGCTTGTCCATAAGTTTATGTTCAATGGGCATAGGTAGGGTTCAACAACCCTCCTTCATAGAAATTCTCCAAAGTCTTAATATGATTATATGATGCGTAAAGATGGCCTTTTATAAAACTTCAAATAACTTATAGAAGCATTCACTTTACTAAAATCTGCTAAGGAAGGACCACTCCAATTTTTAAAAATGTGTTGGAAGAAGGGCACTTTCAATAGCTTCTAAAAACAACTAGCTATGGGCATCCAATTAAAAGCATTTTCTGATGGAAAACTACTTTTAATAACTTTTATTACCAAACCCTTCCTTCACCTCTGACAAGACATCTTGTGAATGTGTGGAATGCCAGGTCGCCACCATGGTTCGGATTCCACGTTAAACTGTAGGTCCTTCATTTCATCTCACAATCACCCTACCATTACACATTAGCGTAAGTGCGTATAACCCGAACGGGTAGTAAGACGCGGTGCTAATAATAATAATAATAATAACTTTTAGAGGCATCTAATTTTATTTAAAAATTATCAGGTAAAGAACACTCTAAATATCTTCTAATGAACTCCAAATTAATAAAAGCTGGTTAAAGACCACTTCAAATAGATTCTAGAAAATCTAATTTGTAAAAAAAAATCCAACGAACATTTTTAAAGAATCTTAATTTTTTTTTTAATGCGAAGAACCACTTACTACAAAATACAAAAAATAGCCTGTAGGAATATCCCAATTTTAAAAATTTCGTGAAAGGTACTGTTTTAATTAGCGGTTAAAACTGTATAATTTTCAAAAATACTCCAAACCAGGACCACTAAAAATAGCTTCTAGGATAAATTGTATAATATCAACTGGGGAAGAAGAAGAAGAGAGAAAGTTCTTAAAACCGTTTCATTAATTTCCCTCCCTTCTACACAAATAAAGTTCCACCACTAATGTAAAAAATAAAATGTTTTTACTTATTATTGTTTACTTATAAGTAAAAAATTTACAATTTTAAGCCCCGAATCCCTCCCCCACCTTAAATTAAATTCTTTCAATGCCCATGGATGTGAACAATGATAATATTAACAAATGAAATAGGTTTTATCAAGGTGAGGAATGTATTGATCGGACTCGAGAATAATTAACTAATGGATTTCCTTTAAAAAAAGATTGACGGGGATATCTAAAAGAGATTTTGTAAAGAGATTCACAATTTGATAAATATTTTACTGTCTTGAGTAGACAAAATATAATAGTTACAAACATAAAATCCAAAGGTGTGGGGCAAAAGTTATGGATTTTTATTAAAAGTTATAAATTATTCTCTTTCCACTGTCTATTTCTCAAATTCTGCCTTTTGTATATATATCATATTTATTTGTATTTATAAAGATAATAGTTGTGAAATGTTAATCAATTATAATAATTAATATTGACCAAAATTATTTTGTAACAATTCCAACTGGGTATATATTATGTGGTCTTTTATTATTATTATTATTATTATTATTAGCACCACGTCTTACTACCCGTTCGGGTTATACGCACTTACGCTAATGTGTAATGGTAGGGTGATTGTGAGATGAAATGAAGGACCTACAGTTTAACGTGGAATCCGAACCACGGTGGAGGCCTGGCATTCCCCACATTCACAAGATGTCTTGTCAGAGGTGAAGGAAGGGTTTGGTAATCAGATAAATCTGTGCCGGGACCGAGGATTGAACCCCGGCCGCCAGCACAGAAGTCTGACACCTTACCCCTAGACCGCCCGGTCACCATGTGGTCTTATAGTTTGTACCATATTTATGATGTAGAAATACAGTAAAAAAGGGTAAACAAATATTAAGTTATTAAAACGTGTTGAGTTCATAGATATAGTTCCCCTAAAAAAATTCGAAATCTAAAAATATTCAAAAATTACCTTCGCTATATGTATATATATATATACATATATATATTTTCAAAATAAATTACCTAAATTTATAAAATGACACACTAGTTGTTAAATCATATTTTCAATATAAATTACCTAAATTTATAAATTGAAACATTAGTTGTTAAAACTTAAATCCCATATTTGAATTTTGTGGATGTTATTATACGGCGATACTAGCGCTTCAACATCTTATCACTGAAACTAAATAGTAGTCAGACCAGTATATATTAGATTATTGTTTGAATATGTTTATTTGAAATGTCGTCATCGATATTGACAAAGTCTATATCGATGATTGTCATCCTTACGTCTTAGACTAATATTGTTCCAATTCTACGATATTACACGCCCGTGACAGTAAAATGATGCATATAAAAAATTACATTAAAAACATTTTATATTAAAGGACAACGTGGTTCTTATTAGTATTTCGTGATAGTTATGGTAATAAGGGAGATTTAAAATAGCTTAAAATAATACTTAAAATTAAAAGTTATAAATAATACCAAATGTGTGGGTGTTTAGAGATAACAGCCATTTGTTTCAGCTTAAATAGACTAGTGGATGTCTTTGTTGCCGGGTTGAAATACTTGTCATTGACTGACTCACGTCCATCTTGATTTTAAAAATCAATTTGAAATTGTTATGTGCATTGGTTAGTGTCGGGTAGTCCACTACCTTAAATATTTCTCAAACAAAATTAAAATTACTTTTAAGAATTTAAAAAATATATACATTTTAGTAATGCCTAATATAAAATTCATAAATTCGGTACATTAGTTAAGTTTTGCTATAAAAAGGTGAAGTTTAGTAAATCTTATAACGTGGATACTCAAAAATTCACTTTCACGTTAATGTTATTGATTACTCACTTATATTTTCATAAATATTTTATGAAGTGGAAGTGATTGTGTTGTCATAATAAAGTGTGGAATACAATATTCAACAAAGCCTGCTTTAATCATTATTATTGATTACGATTATTGAGTAAATTAAGGTAATCCAAACAAATTATTCTAATTAAAAAATAAATTTAGAGAATTAACCCTAAAATATCGAAAAAAAATGAAAACTTAAATTGGTTATTTTCAATGTAGCTACATCGTTTGAAGAGTGAAGGTTATTATTTCTGAACTTAGGATTACTAGGATCCCACCTTGACATATTGATAAACACAATTAAAATGAAAATCTATTCTACCACTAAACATTTCTGTTTTCTTTCAAATTTACTTGGGTGGTTCTCTTTCGAGTCATGTAAGCCTTGCCTGAAATCTCCAGTTTTTATTTTAAGAATCCTTTACAAGATTTTGTTTTCATCGTTCATTTTCATTCATTGCTTATATCTAAACACAAATTTCATATTGTCGAACTCAGGATTATTTAACATCTCCGTTGGCATAATGAAATATGTGCTCGTGTTCCCTTATGTTGTGACAGTAATCGCATCCGCAGTAAAGAGATCAAACATGGATACAATTTTTTCTAATATTTTGTTATTGGAGAGTTTCATCAAGAAAGAAAACTTAAATTATCATTTTGCCATGGTATTTTCCAAAATCTCGTTATTAGCAAAGTTTTTACTCATTTTGTTCTCTTATGGACTAACTGTCTATATGTTTGGCTATAAATTGTTCACTTACGCCATCTGTGAATTAATAGTGACTTTGGTCCAGCAAGAGTGCATATTCTTAATCCTGGCACTGAGGAAACATCTCTCTCACTTCAATTCACAAATGGCTGATAGTTTTATGAAGAGACGGGATGTAATAATTTGGGCAGAACATCATGCCGTGGTCGTGGAAACAGCTATCCTGGTTAATTCTACGTATTCTCCTCACTTGTTGTCATCTTTGGCGTCAGCTTTTACCAATATTACTACCGGCCTCTTCTTTCAGATGCATATTTACTTGGGTAGTAATAAGAATGAAACCATTTTAGAGAGGATAGAGTACTTTACATGGACGTTATTATTCATCGGCAATGTCATTTTGCTAGTATACGCTTGCGATTCTACTGTGAGTGAGGTAAGCCTTTATTACAATTTATTTTAGGTTTTTATAGCACTTAATTTGTCCAGCAACTTAGTTCAGTCGATAACGTGTTTTTCTACTTAGCTAATGGTCCTGGGCTTGATTCCCAGCATGGCCCAAAAATGTATCATTGGGGAAAGGTGGGTTTGCACTTTTAGAGTGGTAAATTAACGGCTAAGGATGATATGTTGTGCATGTGCTAGTAGTAAGCTAAATTATAAAGCATATGAAGCTCCCATAGGCGTCGCTAGATCATATTAATTGGGGGGACGGATTTAACCAAGTCCGTATCCAGGTTTTTTGGTCGTAAGGGGTGAGGCGAAAAAAAAAGGGGGGTGGGGCTACTTGTGGTGGCTCGTTGGGACGCCCCAAATTGAGTTGTACAATTTTATTTATATTATTGTTTGAAGCATTATAAAGTGTTCAAACAAATAATTCAGCTTGTAGCTATTATAACATTTAACAGAGTTCAATAAGCTATAAGTCTAGACATTGACGAGAAAATTAAAAAAATACATTACTATTAATATCTTCGGATAAAGGAAGGTTGAAACATCCTTTCCTTGTTACGACTCTGGAAATAACCAATTTTCCCTTCACATAAAAGAAAACATGACCTTATTATTATTATTATTATTAGCACCGCGTCTTTCTACCCATTCGGGTTATACGCACTTACGCTAATGTGTAATGGTAGGGTGATTGTGAGATGAAATGAAGGACCTACAGTTTAACGTGGTATCCGAACCACGGTGGAGGCCTGGCATTCCCCACATTCACAAGATAACTTGTCAGAGGTGAAGGAAGGGTTTGGAAATCAGATAAATCCGTGCCGGGACCAAGGATTGAACCCCGGCCGCCAGCATAGAAGTCTGACACCTTACCCCTAGACCACCAGGTCACCAAAACATAATTTTGTTTTACCAACAGAATAACAAATATATGTTATATGATGACCTATTTAGTTATTGTATAAATCATATAGATAAATTAACTTATTTATTAATGCGTCTATCCTAGCACGGATCTTTAATTTTTCTGAATAAAACACTTCGCTGTTTCTTTTATGTCGATGCTATCCTATAAGTATATGTGCACATGACAAACTGCAACGCGGATTAGTCGTTTTTGTGTCATACTTGATCTTAAGTAGGTGTATAGTCTACGCGATGAAATAAAGCTCTTTCTGCCACACAAGTTGAACTTGGTGACACAAGTAGTAGACGAATAAACGTTTCGACATTTGAAAACAAACTCTAATCGCTAAGGTGTGTGTAGTAGCACTCGCAAATGGTAGTTGAAAACAGCAGGGTGTGAGTTTTTGAAATATAGGATTGGTTAGATTTGTGACAGTTCTGAAAATAAACATATTTTTGGAGAAACTCGTTGACTTTAAAACACATGCTGTAAGCAATATCTGAAAATATTGAGGTAACAGAAATACTGAAAGTCCTGTAAGATACTCTAAAAAATCTTGGTGCAATCCTATTTATGCTATTCATAATTAATATTAGTTATATTCATAGTGAATTAGTAAGGAGAATTATGACAATTATATTCATAATTAGTTTGCTACACACTTGCACCAATGAATGCTCAGTATTCATTAACTTAATTTTTGTCTCTACAGTATGTGCAGTACTATATTCTCCACAAAATGTGAACTGCTCCTGATATTCCTTGAATCACTTAATTAGAGAGACTGTCAACATAAAAAGTATTTTTAAAAATATTTGCAGCACTTACTTTGTGAAACACAATCACCCACCCTCCAATCAACATGTGCTAAGTGTTGCTCCAAGTTTTAGAAATTGTTGATACTTGTTCTCTTATTTACTTTTCATATCTAAAGTGTACTAATAGTTTTATAAATTACACAAAACCTTTTAATCTATGTGTATTGTATTTTTAGTCAATTACAGCAAATTTGTTATCAATCTCATAGCGATCGTTATGATACATGACTATGAAAGACTCGTTTGATGACTAAAATATAAGAACTTTAGTAATACCTTTAGGATTCGAATTCAAATACATTAAACAAATTCAGAAATTTTGGAAATATATTTTGTATTTATTTTTAATGTTCTTAAAGGCAAAGAAGACTACAGTGTTAGTTCACAAGATGCTGAGACGTACCCAGGAACCGGCTGTGCAAAAGGAGGTAGGCCTAACTTAAACGTTATCAAATAAATATCAACATAAATTTGTTAGTAAATTGTGTTGTTTCTGTGAATATATCACCCATAATTATTAAACAGTAAAACTCTATTACGTAAGCCAGCAACCGAGCCATACCGATCAAGTTCCGCCATCGTTAGGCTTGGGCTGTACATAGGGTTTTAGCGGGAGCGATTTGCCGGGACTCATTTGGCGGGAAGAGTAAAACACATAGTTTTAATCTGGCTGTATATACATGCCCGGTACTACCGCAAGTACCGGATGTGACCTCATCGTGATGTCACCGAACGGGAATACCGGACAACAGGATAGCAACAGGAACACATTTCAATCAGAGCGTTTATACAGTGTGGTTGTGCCGGAAAGTTTTCTCTCGTTTTTAAAAGTATATAGCTATCATAATTATATTCATACATATAATATTTTAATTATGTTTGACGTTGATAGATTTATACAATGCGTGCAATAAAAATTCTGCCATCTGGGAGAAATGTTGCAAAGAGTACAGTGACAGAAACACGAAAGAAATAAATGATAAGGAACTCAACACAAGCTTTCTTGCTCTATTGTTTAATTATGGAGATATATACTCAAAATTCGCAATATAATATAAAATAGCAAACCCGAGAACAAATTGCGCTATACTTACGTAAAACATTTTTTGACTCATGGCTTAATTTTTTTTTTTTAATTTTTTTAAAATAATTAATGTCTTCATTTTTATATTTGGACCAATAAAAGAATATCGGTATTGGGTCCCCAAAGATCAACACTTCTTATTAATATTTTAAGTTCTGGTTAACACTTTCGGCATTTTACTAGGTGATGCAAATCTTTTTAGGGTTTGGGGGGTCATGAAACATCAACATCCATCAATACTTCGGGTTAGATTTTTTTGACTGTCGCAATACTTTACCTTTAAGTGTTTGAAAAGTTAAAATTATATATATTTGCGTATAGCTTGAAAAAAGTTTGTTTTATAAAAATATATTTCAAGTAAAATAGATTTATTATAAATAGATCTATATATATGCAATGATAAGTAATTCCATATAGACTTACGGAGATATAACTAAAAAATAGAATTTACGCATCAGACCGGAAAACTTTAAGTCATTTTGATGAAAAATTGAAAGTTGCCATTTGGTTTGTAATATTGATCAAAGCTTGGAAATGAAATTTATTCAAAATCTTTAGAACCGATTTTGATAAAATTGATTTTTTTTCTTTTTTAGCCATTCAGTAAACTACCCTTAATTTTAGGTTTGGATATCCAATTCCAAGCGATAACAACTTTTACGGATTCATAAACATGTCAATATTCATCAAAATCTTGATTAACACTTCTTTGACGGTCACAATACTTTCTCTGCATGTAAGGTGGTGAGAAAGTAAGAATATTGATATTGGATCCCCAAGGTTCGTATTAAATTGTCGACTTCTGGTTAAAATTATCTACATTTTATTAGGGTTTACACATCTTTTGTTTATCGGGTTACTATTAAATTCCTCATTTATACATTTTGACCAATAAAAAATGTAAATATTGGATATTGAGTCTAGAATGTAGGAGATGGATCATTTTTGTACAAACATTTATTCTAAGAGGTTAAAGGAAAAATAACATAAACTTTTGAGAGATTTACTTATATTTAACTCTATGGCATTTGAGAATTATTGCGTCAAAGCTTAGGTACTATCTCTTTACAACCATTGCTCACAACATAATGTATTAATAAATTCGCCAATATCTCATAAACTGTTGGTTTTGTAAAAATGTATTTCAAATAAAAGTTGTTATATTTAATAGTACTAAAATTTTACAATGATAAGTAAGTTAGTATCTCAAATATTTAAGGAAATACGAAAATTCCCAACTGTGTAAAGTATTCTAAAATTAGTTTTCATGGGAAAATGAAAATAGCCATTTTATTTATAGTTTTAATCAACGTATAGATGCAAATTTTAATCAAAATCGTCTTAGCCGATTTTGAGAAAATAAGGTTTTTTTTCTCTTTTCGCTTTTTATTAAACTATTCTTAATTTTAGGGTTAAACAGACACACAGTCAGAAGTCACTGCAAAAACCACTTTTTAGGGTTCGGGGGGTCATGGGACGTTGACATCCATCAACATTTCACGTTATATTATTTTTACTGTCGCAATACTTTACCTTTAAGTGTTCGAAAAGGTAAAATTATATATATTTGTGTATGGCTTGAAAGATATTGGTTTTATAAAAATAAGTTTCAAATAAAACATTTGTATTATAAATAGACCTACATATTTGCAATGATAAGTAATAATTTCATATTTTAAATAGTTTCGGAGATATGATAAAAAAAATGTGAAACTACTTGTCAAACCGGAACCCTTTAAGTCATTTAGTCGAAATATTGAAAGTAGTGATTTTGTTTCCAATATTTATAAATGTTTTGAAATGAAATTTTATCAAAATCGTTGGAACCGATTTTGAGAAAAACATTTTTTTATCTTTTTGCCCTTCAGTACACTACCCTTAGTTTTAGGGTTGGATTTCCAATTCCAAAAATCCCTTGGGGCAACCCTATCAAAACCCTAGGTAACAAGTTTAAGTCCGATTGGTAAAATAGTTTAGGCTCTAGTCCTAGGTACAGACATATAGATGGAAATTTAAAAACCACTTTTTACTTTCTCGCAATCTTAGAGGTAGAGAAGCATTGTGATCTTCAAAAAAAATCGAACTAAAGATTTTGCAGAATCTTGACGTTTTATGACCCCCCC
>CABFVZ010000002.1:346197-411376 GCA_902151445.1 Timema monikensis | reverse complement strand
TGAATTTCCATCTGTCTGTGTGTCTGCAACCGTAAAAAAATATTTCCCCGAAATGTTGATAGATGTTGACGTTTCATGATCCCCCGAACACTAAAAAGTGTTTTTTGCAATTCCATCTGTCTCTGTGTCTGTTTAATTCTAAGATTGAGAGTATATTAATAAAAAGCGAAAAAGAAAAAAATCAATTTTCTTAAAATCGCACTTTACAAATGTTCGTATCCCCGCAACTATTTGAGATACTAAATAACTTATCATTGCAAAATTGTAATAAATTAAAAAATAAAATACTTTTATTTGAAATATATTTCTGAGATATTGGCAAATATATTAATACAATTTTGTGAGCGTTGATAGTAAAGAGACACTACTTAAGTTTAAACGCAATAATTCTCCAATGCCATAGAGTGATTAAATATAAGTAAGTCTCTAAAAGTTTGTGTTGTTTTTCCTTAAACCTCTTAGAATAAATGTTTGTACAATAACGAACTATCTCCATTTTAGACTCAATAGTCAATATTTACATTTTTTATTGGTCAAAATTTATAAACGGGGCCAGTCTAAGACGTGTGAGACGTGTGCAACCGCATACACAAACAATTCAGGGGGGCGCCAAAATGGTTCAAAAATAAAAAATAAATGTTTTTATCTGGGAAAATATAAGTATGATCATACACAGTATCAAACACAGCAATCATATTCTGGCATGAACCATCAGTTACAACTTCACCTTTTGCACTTGCTCATTGCCACACTCCTAAAACTATTCCCTTATCATATCCCGTTTCTCTCTCCTTGAAGCTTTATATATCTGATGAATCAGTAAACTCGGGTTATCAGACTGATATAGAATAGCAGCAAAAATATTGATATTTTTTAATCATTATTATGTGGGAAAATAAAAAATAATTTGAACTTACCTAAGTGTTATTGTCATTACTTCCTCTGCACTTGTTGGCCTCTTCCTTGAAGTTTCCTTATTGGTTATATGAGGGCGCACGAAGTTTAACATCTCATCAAAGGAACCAATAGACATTCAAAAATACCCAACAAACCTTGTTTAATACTTTCGTATATTGTTGTAAAATTTTAAAAAGCTTCCAATCGACTTACAATCGCCATGAAAAGGGTGTACAGAATACTTTCTTCTCGTTACTGGCTCTTGAAGCAAACCAGTAGCCTCAATGGCGCAAACAACTTTAAGTTTTGATAACATTATATTTTATTAACAAACTACACCACTGAATACTCAGATGTATTTGAACATTTTTCTCATTTACTTGGATATGTATATTTCTAACAACATCTTCCCGCCAAACCGCTCCCTCTAAAACGCTATGTATAACCCCAGCCTCAGTGATAGTTTCAACATACGTGGATAAAAATGTCATGTGATCAGCACAACGAACCTTGCGGCCGTTAATCTGAGTTTTCTAGACCGGAGCTGTTACTTATTTATTCAAGTAGCTTCTCATTGGTCTTCACGAGGCTGAGTTTGACCATGCTAGAGACCTACTGCTTCACAGAAATATTCTGAAAGCACTGGGGATCGAACCCTGTACCACATGATCTCTTTTGGATCTGTTGCCAATAACTCTAATCCCTGTGTTATAAAATGTTCTAGTTTAACATTACATTATTTTATCATCAATTTTTTGATGGAAATATTTCTACTTTGAATTTTTTCTAAAGTAAATTTATTAAATTGATTTGATTAAATTGGTGTATTTATTGATAGCTCCTGATGCCCTAATATCAAACACAAATTAGCTCCACTTTAATTTAAAATGTATTTTTGGAAGAACTCTATTTCTCCATTTAATTTTATTCAAAATTAATTTTAAAGAAATAATAAATACTTGCAATGTGTATTAGTAAAATTTAATACTTCACAAGTGTCATTGAAATTCATACAATATCGGTCTTGGAAGGTGGATGGACTAGCTGAGGTAACTAGAAAAGTATTCAAGATTTTTAATTTCATAATAAAGATTTGAAAAAGAGGGAAGGAATGGTGACTAAAATCTCAAAAATTAATATATAAAAAACCTTCTGGGTGTAGTAAAATATTGTAGTATTGTAATAATTTAGGTACAAATCCTACCATAAATAACAGAAAAATAATGAAAAATTTGTATTTGAAATTTGTATTAAAGAAATATAGGGCTAAATATTTAGCAAACTATTTTAAAAATACTTTTTTGTAAGTTAATAGAAAATTAAAATGGTGTAGGTATTGGCAAGGTCCAATATGTCTATTAAACGGGCTATTATTTCATTTATACTGTAATGTGTCTTTTGTAAATGAATATGTTATAAATGCCAATTATTTAGTGTCATAAGCAACAAACACAAAAACTGTCAAGATAATTATCTGTTAATGTATATCAATGTAAAGAGAATAGAAGGTAGTGTCCGATGGGGGGATACATCTGATTCGCTGAGCTTGTGACGTCACTCAGTACTCAAGAAAGTGTGTTTCATAGGCAAAGCTATATGTATGACAAATTAAGTCGTTAAAAATCAAGTCACATTTTGGAACTTTACAGAATACATTTTTTTTAATCCACCCCATTATCCAGCTAACCCCATTACTCAACTTGTTTTTAATATGAACGTATGTATGTCTGTTTTCATATCAAAATATAACTGCCGTTTACTGGGCGACGTGATCAATGATAATCAACCTCCCCCAGGTAGTGCAACCCTTCTATTCTATTTACATTGCTGTTAAAAGTGAAACTCACATAAATGAAAATTAAATTAGTCTATTTTGTCATTTCAGCTAGAGTTGTTCTCCCTTCAACTTCTACATCACCAGGTCCGGTTCACAGCTTGCGGATTCTTTCCTCTGGACTATACTTTAGTGCAATCGGTGAGTAAGAACAACTAGGAAAGCCCGCGTCTGCTTGGTTTAGTAGTAATAAAGTTTGGCAGGAGGTTTTGGGGATCATGGTTCTATTAAAACTGTTTTGGTGGCTTAATATAATCAGAGATATTTACGTATTACTTGTATTAAAGGCCCTTTTTTTACCGTATATTAATCCACCTGGATTAATCGTAATATAAGAGAGCTTGGCTATAAACTAGCTAGACCATCCTGTCTCTAATCTGCTCGTTAGCATGGTTTTCTGAAGGAAGCTGGATAACGGTATTTAATCGTTGGCTGAATTGTTTTGGTAAGTGAATAGGTTGTTTCAAACCTTGTATGTCAAATATGATCTAGATTGCACTTGTGTCTGTTCAACTCAAATAATAAAATATAAACTACAATTTAAAAGCTATAGACCATTACAGTAAGTGATACCTTTAAAAGCACAGATCCACAAAATACATATACAGAATATATGGTAAGGGCAGATTGTTTTATTTGAATTTCATCTAAAAAAATCATTTTCTTAGAGCTAGTTTATTAAGGAGTCAATTTCTCATGATTAATTCCACATAAAATAATATTAAAAAGGCAGAAACTTTAGAAAAATCTACGCACTTATCTTAACGAATATTATATTTGTAAAAGTGATTGTAATCTTAGTATAAATGGAAAACTGTTGGAACAAGTGAGTGATTTTTTGTATTTGGACAGAATATTTTGTAAAAATGGAAGGATAAATGCTGAAATCGATAGATGGGTGAATGGAGAGTGGTTGGATGAATGTAGATATCATATTCTGAAAATTAAAACATGACATTTGACCATGGGAATCGAACCCGGGACCTTTTGCTTAGTACGCCAATGCTCTCACCACTGAGCTATTCAGGAATCATCACGTTCAGATTTCAGAATATGATATCTAGATAGAATAATCCTCACTAAAAAGCATAAATAATAGCTTTGACTAATTGATTATCTTCTTGATAAGGAATATAAACCAATGTTTTTCAACCGGTGTGTCGCGAAGTGTCAGCAGATATACCGCGAGATTTTTTAGGAAAGGTAGAAAAGAGCGAGAAAAAAATTGAGACTTAAAATAACGTTATTGCAATCAATTTTAGAACTACTGTATAGTTTTCTTAGAAGCCAAATATGAACAAAAAACATAAAGCTACAATGGTAAAATTACAAGAACCTCCTCTGCCTGTTTTTCCCAAAATATATCTGCAATGTACTTTACCACCCCACCTTTAATCCTTGTAAAACCAACGTTGTCGGTTTTCAGTCAGCTGCTGTTCGGATCGTGTGTAATTCCTTGTGAATTTGTATTAATGCCTTTTTGTTTGTTATTTCTATTTTGTTTTAGTTATTTTGATATTCATATTTTTATTTTATTCTTAGAGCATATTAGACATGGACAAATTTATAATTAAAAAACGTAGGTTAGCCGAAGATAATAAGTCAAGTGTAGCTGGCACTAGTTCTAGTAGTATCTTGCATACTAGTCCAGTTAATGTTAGTTTTAAAAACGTCGTGTACCAATCTAATGAATACTGTCCTTTGGATTCTTTTCATATAAAGAAGAGTACCCACGTCCTGAATGTGTTGTTTGTGGTGAGAAACTGGCAAACCAAACTATGGTTCTAAGTGAGCTGTAAAGACACCTTTACACAAAGCACTCACATTTTTGCGAGAAACCAATCGGATATTTTAGAAGGCTTAAAGCTGATAAATCACACCAGACTGAACAGTGGACTAAAATCACAAGTATGTTTGACCAATCTCAAGAAGAAAGCTATGTCGTTGCCAAAATCACACAATTGCTGAGTAGGTAATTTTACCTGCATGCTGAAAAATTGTTAATATTTTATTTGGCAATGAATATGAAATGNCTACTATTAAGGATGCAAATGTTTTTGCCATCCAGTTGGATGAGTCAACTGACTGAAAAAGCTCAACTCCTGGGGTTCAGCAGGATTGTGTTTAATGGAGATATAATTGAACAATATTTATTTTTCAAATACCTTCTAGAAACCAAAAAAGGCAAATACATTTTTGATGTTGTCACCATTTATTTTAGTTTTCATGATTTGTCATGGAAATCATGCATTAGTATTTAAACGGACGGTGCTCCCCCTATGTTAGGCTGTCTGAAAGGATTCGTTGCACTGGCCAAGCAAATGAATCTTGTAAGTGTTTTTACACATAGTTTCCTGCATAGAGAGGCCCTAATTTCCAAATCATTAGTGCCTGAGCTCCAAAAAGTTTTCGATGAAATGATTAAAATGGTGAACAACATCATGAGAAGGTCATTAAAATCGAGGTTGATTTCAGTACTGTGTTCTGCCATTGAAGCTGCTCTCACACAACTCCTATTGCATATGGAAGTGAGGTGGCTATCTCTAGGGCGGGTGCTTTCAAGGGTATATGGATTAAAGGAATAATTTCTAGTTATTTTCACGTCTGAAGCGTCTGAGATGGCTGACCTACTTAATCATGAGACCTGGTGCAATAAAGTTGCTTTCCTTGCTGTCATCTCCCAAGCCTTAAACGTTCTTAGCAAGAGTAGGAATGGAAAGAATGAAAATGTTACTACTTGTAAAGAAAAAAATTAACTCCGTTGAAGGAAAACTAAAACTTTTGGGAGCCATAATCAAAAAAAGAAAACAAAGTTGAAATGTTTGAGCTGACAAAAAACTACAAACTGAACAGAAATCTAATTGATTTAATCATACAAAGTTTATCACACCTGAGGGAAAACATTGAAAAGTATTTTCCATCACTTGATGTTTCTCCCTTGGACTGGGTGAGGGATCCGCTTGTGTTAAGTGCTTTAGAGTCAACAGAATTAATTGTTGCAGAAGAAGATGATCTTACAGAAACAATAAACGACAGAGGACTGAAACTTAAGCACTCATTAACAGATTTGGCCTTATTTTGGTTGTTTCTTCGACCGGAGTAGCCCATAGTTACAAAGAAAGTGATTGAAGCGCTCCTTCCTTTCTCAGCTTCATATTTGTGTGAAGCTGGTTTCTCTGCTATGAACACTATAAATAGCAAGAACAGGTTGAGGCTTCAAACAGTGGATGAAGACTCGAGATTATGCTCGAACAAGGGACATCATGAGGCATCACCAAGCATAGGTTTCCCACTGATATTTTGATGTAAGCAAATAATTTTCATTTATACTCATCTTTATATATATATATTTTTAAATCTTACCCTATTATTATACATAGAAAACATTATTGTTTCAATATGATTTCTCCTTATATAGCAAACTATTTTAGTAAAAACAGAATTTTTCATTATTGCATTGAGACAAAATATGATATGTGATATTGATAGAGAGGAAGGGACACATTTTTGAGGCCAATGGAATATGTAAAAGTATTTTTTTTAATTGCGTCTTTTTCAGTGATATCTCATTGCAATAGTTGGAATAGTAAAAATACTAACGTAAATTTAAAAAAAAAGCCTTTTGAAAAAATCGACTAACATTAATACTTTTTTTGAATAATATATCTTTCTTTAAAAAAAACTTATGGTGTGCCGTGGAAATTTAAGTACCTTGCCCGTTGTTTGAAAAAGGTTGAAAATCCCTGATATAAACGATGAACGTAGTTAAAAAATAACACCTCCCAAATGTGAATTATGGAAAATTTTTTAAGAAGTTGGATAGCAAATATCATATTTCAAATTTTGTTTTAAGATATTAAAAACCATTATAATTTTAAATGTTTGAATAAATATTAAAATACAATATTATGATGCAAAATTTGAAATTATTATTACTAGATAAAAAAATATTTTTTCAGATTAAAATTTCGATATCGATACTTGGTCTTATCGATACTTTTTCCGATACTAGTACTGTATTGATATGTTTCTTCCAATACTTTTCTTTCGATACCACATCCCTAGTTGAGAGGTTGAGTGTGAATCGAGGGACGAATCAAATATACGAAGATAAAGTGGGTAGATCAAAAGTAAGGGCTAGGCAATGTAAGGCGTTGCTAAATGCTGTATACTAATGTGTGAAAATGAGAAAATTAAGAATTTTAGTAATAAAACAGGATGCATGACTCAGTGTACGGATGTTGTTGAAACAAAGAGCTTATGTTAGGATAGGGAAGTGAGAAAGTTAGTGAGGATGGATTAAATACGTAAGTGTTTTTTGAGCTCTATGCACAGTTTCTTTCTTGCCTACCCCATTAGGGAATGGCGTGATTAGGTATGTGTGTATTGTATGTAAAGTGATATTGTAAAAGATTTTTATTTTTAGTATATTATGTTGCAAACAAATATAATATTTTTATAAAGTAGAAATTTGTATTATTCAGTTCAAACAGTGCCGGATTTCCCACTGGCACGCTAGGTTTACTAAAGAAGAGGATATTATAATAAAAACATACAATATTACAACTCATATTCGTAGCAGTATTATATTCCTGAGATCTTCAATTTGCTATTTATATTTCATATTTGTCAATATATTTTAGTGTCATGAATTTATATTGCATTGTGTCAAAGGGAACAAACAATTAAGAATTTTTTATGTATTCATTGTTTGATATACAACTAATAACAACTAGCAGCTGATATGTGGTGTGACTTACATCAGTCATATTGATCTAGTAGATAACTTCTTATTCAGATGTAATTTTCACCTACATTTTTGACTTCAATAAATCGATATATTCTTCATATTATTTGGTTTAAGAAAAGTAAGAAACATTTTGAATTTCAGGAGATATATTTTTTTTATGTTCTTTATAAAAGTCAAACTTAAAACCAGAGGAAGTTGCCACTCTCATGATTAATGTATAGGTACTTCATTATCATTACGAAAAACCATAACTCTTTTTAACATAAGTTTTATCCATCGTGACTACTATTCTTAAAACTTAAATCCAGTATTTACTTGTTTTTCCCTCTTAATTTGCACTTATTGTCAACTCTATGACATTTTTAGGAATGTAGTATAGTATATAGATAAGAAGTGAAGTATGATTTTGATTGGTCATGCACAGTAATTCTTGTATGTAGACCCCTACTGTACATACATTTCCCAGTCATACAATCCAAAATATTTACATATATACTAGATCCTTGTCATTTATAACTCGAATGCTCATTTCTGGACTAACCAAAATAATTACGCCATCTTGCGCTAAGTATGTACCTTGGGCAAATTCTATCCTATCCACCTCATTACACCCTATCCATTTCAGTTTACTTCTAATGCTATCGTCCTATCTGCGTCTCGGTCTTACCCATGGTTTCTTCTTGGGTTTGCCAGTCAATACCTTTGAAAATATTAACCGGTCTCTTGTAACTCCCAAGCTATTATTCATTTTTATTTTGAAAAAATGTGTTCGTGCATATCTTCTGTATCACTAAAATGTTTATACTTTGATTTAAAATTGTTTTTCAAGTTTTTAGAAGGTCCATTATGTGAAAAGTGATAAATAAAATCTACGTTTATTATCTATTTAGTTTGGTATTTTTTGAAACAGAATAGTAACATGATTTTTTGACACTAGATAACTCACAGCCTCTGATTTGCGTTTAAATCAAATATCGACCTAATAGAATCTATCTGGTTAGATATTAATGATATTTTAACTTTATCTTTGATTGTTTCTTCATAAATATAGCTAGGACTGTGAATGTCATCAATGAAGTAGGTATTCTCATTGACAAATAGTATTAGTGTCGAACATTTAAATATTTCAGCCATGAGCGTTTTATTATACTCGAACCCTTTTTATTTGTTTTCTTTATTATACCATTTTACATAGCCTGATTTGAATTTTAGCTTATATAGCCATTACAAATTATATGTTAGGTAAAAATCAGTCAACATAGTAAATTTTAAGAGTAAAATATGAAAATATATAAAAATACCAGTCTTTATTAAAAATGCACTTTGTTATTTTAAAATTGTTACTTAATTGCCCACTATATTATCCTATACGTGTACATACACAATAGTTTTCAACCAAGGAATGCACACGATACTCGCTTCAATTTTTTTATATATATTTATTCATTGTTTAGTGAAAAATAAGATTCGCACTATTGACAATAGACCCGGTAATTTAATAAATATAAGCTCTTTATTTTATGTTCTATAAGTTATAAATAAACATTCCGTAAATTAAGGTGGTCCATCATTAATAACTTTACTAATAAGAAGTAAGATGATTTCTTAAAATATATAAAAATTCTACGTCCTTTATAATAATATTTCGAAATTAAAGTATGTAGGACCTACAAACAACAAAACCCGACATTGAACTCAAAGCAATATTGATTCCTGTTATGACACTTGACAATATTCAACTTCCAATGAAATTTATTTTATAAATATATTTTTCAGATTGTTGGTGCAGCGATGACATACTTAATCATTTTGATTCAGTTCAAATTGTCATCGGAGCTGACTCCTTCATCTACATATCAATGTGACGTCATCACATGTATGAATTTGATGAACAATACCAATATTTCATATTCATTTGAATGAATTAAACTGAAAAGATTACAGTTGACCTTAAAAGTTTCCAAATACTTTATATAAAAATATAAAGTTTTTATGCCTAGTAATTAATTGAATCACCAGAATTAGCTTGGTGCCAGCGATTTACACTTTCACCGAAATTCTAGAATAGAACAGATAAATATAGTAGGATTCTTGTAGGAATAACAGTAACTAACAGTTACAAAAGATACTAAAACAATTTTTGTACATGTATAAATCAAATCATGTGATCTGCAACTGTCACTTTTGAGAGATATTACCCATTCTCTTAAAATAATCTTCACAATATAGTCAAATTTTATCAATGTTGACCACACAAAAATATGTTTGTGTTTTTAAACTGTTCTTCTGAAAATTGTACTATAGTTATGTGACTTGTTCTCAACAAATAATAATACTTCACTGCCATTTACTCTGTTTTTTTGCAAATTGAACTAGTTTTAGTTTTGATAATATACAGACAAATATTGGTATAGTCCTGTGCAGGTGCATTGGCTAGACGTGCGCACTCAAATAATAGTGACTGTACATGCGTTGTCTATTAGTAATACATGTAGGTATCTTCAAATGTGATGTATCTAATGACGTCACAAACAGAAACAACTTGTACACACACAGTGACTAGGCATTCGTGATCTAGAAGTAAATAGAATATTGTATAGCTTACATCAAACTATATAATAATTAGCTTATTAATACCACAAAATTATAAAATTACACTAGTTCACACATTACGTTTGTATAGCTGTTTATTCAGCTCAATACAATTGTCTAACTTTGAAACATTTTCATAAATTCTTTGAAAAACAATAATACATCCTTAACTTGAAAGATCTAAGATTTCAGACCCAAAACCGCTAACGAAAAGTACAAATTGAGTCTTGTAACTGAAATATGGTATGGAATATATGGAACATCGAAACTTGAAAAATCCAAGAATTCAGAAGTAACATACAGATTAAGTCCCAACTATATGAAATAAGGAGCTTAAAATGTTAAAATGTCTTAAACTATTAGAGAAAATAAGTTTTCTGTATGGTAGAATATATAAATGTTCAATATTTTCAGAAAAGATTACTACCCTAAGGCATATTTTCCAACCCCAAAATCCCCTAACTACCTACCTCGTATTAAAAAAAAACTCATAAAAATAATTGGAGTGAAAGGAAGGGGAAACTTATATGAAACCGTTTTCTCTGAGGGTAATGGGTTGGGGGATTTGGTGGAGGGGGTATGTAATTGTTTTAAATAAAAACATTAATAAGAGCCATTCAAATCTACATTTCAAATTTATCCCCATATCGATAATCATATTTCACTCATTATATCTAACAATTTTTTATAAATCCCCCTTCCCCACCCTCCTGTTCCTCATATATCTCCACCTCTCCTCGATTAACATCCGGCTGCCAACTTAATCATAGTTTTCCCCTGGTTCTTCCTGAGCTATGGGCAATAACAAACCAATTATGACATTTAATAGATTAAAATTAATTAAATTTATGAAACAAATAAGACAAAGTTCACAAATTGAGTGCACAAACGAACGCTAATGTGTGTGTATATATATACATACATACACATAAGTTCCAAAATAAGTGAAACAGAGTAATAGACAAAAAAAATTAATATTGTTGGGAAATAAAAGCATCACAGTTCACCAAAGAGCATAAACAAAATAATATTTTCTGTTGCAGGAACATACTTAATGACGAGGATCATAGTTTACCACAGAGCATATCGGCTTACATAGCTATGTCACCAGAATTTATCTACTGTAGTTTTTATGTCACCCCTCAGTCAGACGTAAATTTATCTTAGGATTCATAGCTTTGGATTTTCAGAGATTATGAATACATTTTATGATAATACTTAATGTTTTTGTTAACCATTTCTGATTTTTTTCGTTTATCTATACACAATTGACGTTTTGTTGGGCTTATTTTCTTTTTATACCTTATCCCAGTGGCGGCTCGTAGCTAAAATTAGTGGTGATGCTGCTCAAAAAAAAATAGCCTTTATTTTAAAAAATTTTAAAAGTAAAAAATATATATAAAAAGAAAATGTATGCAGGAATTTGATAAAATCTTAACAAAAAATGTTTTTACTTACTTTAACTTAAATTGTTACAGTTCAAGCTTGATCTATTCATTTAAAAATGAAATCCATTCTTCTTGTTTTAATTTGCGCAAAAAGTTCAGTAATTTTCTCCTTGATCATTGGATTACAATTGAGGAAATTTTTCTCCATTGAAAGAATTGCAAGCGCATTTAGTCCTTCTGTTAAATAAAAGAACAGAAAAAAAATGAATCAAATAGAATAGCTGGAAGCAGAATAATAATCTAATTCTACACTCTTGTACACTTTATTACATTCAAGAATATAGCACACGATTTTTAAACAAAACACACGCTAAGTAAAAAAAAAACTTCCATTCCACCATCACGCCAGAGTCAGCACTGCAAGAGCAACAGTACTCTATCTACTTGGCAGTCCCGCCTTTCTCCCCCATCCCCCTCCTATGTGCGCATGCGCACAACAGTCAAACACCAAGTCGCTGGTACTGTGAAGCGCACAGTTCTATACAAAGATTGTATCTTTTTCATAAACTGGGCGATGGCTACTGAAGTACTGACATTAAGCTTAAGGAATATATATTGTACTACAAAAATAAAGAAAGAATTAAATAATAATAATATTTAGCACCGCGTCTTACTACTCGTTCGGGTTATACGCTTTTTAAGTACTAATTACGCTAATGGATTAGGAATTGGGAAGGTTAAATTAGAGGAAGTGAACCCGCATTTGCGTGGAGGGAGAGTGGAAAAACATTTAGGAAAAACCACCCCGAGTTCACCCGACCGAGATTCGAACCTCGATCTCCCCGTCCTCAGCAGTCGAGCTCATCACGACAAGCGCGTTAGCCAACTACGCCACCGAGGCGGGTAAAGAATTAAAGAAAAAATGATTCAATGCATTAAATGTTATCGATAATATCAAGTGGAAATAGGGGGTGCTGCAGTTTCGCAGTGCCTATATATGAGTCATCACTGTTGGTGTGTATATGTGTTTTAAAATGTTATGTAATTTTGGTCTTACTAGCCTCGCGTTTGGGTTCCAATTGAAGCGCTAAGAACATCTCGCTATCGACATACATCACTTGCATCGAATTTTGAGGTAAAAATTAAATCATTCGAACTAAAACCCAATAGTTATAACACGCTAGCCAAACCCGTTTTTAGGTGTCAACTCTAGTGCTATGGAGAATAATAGACTATCCAGTCCCAACAATTAAAATTCTACAAATACATAATAGGACTGATCTGCCCCGCGATTGTGTGGCAATTATATATATATATATAATTGCAAACCTCCTCATTACACCCTACCAGGATTCGATCTCCTACCTCCTTGTCCTTCTCAACAGCAAATCAGACTAAAGGATTCTTTACAAATGGATTGTAATGCCTATTTCATCCCCCAGGGGTGTTATATACCACTGTGAATTTGCGCGTTTAGGTCAACGTCTTATCGCACCATCACGTCACCACCCAAGGCCAACCAGTGAATCAACCGACCNTATATATATATATATATGCTATTAAGGTGTTATGAAAAAGCTACAGGAGGGGATGTCTTCTGGATAGCAACTTTGCATTGTTTCACTTCAGAAAAAGTATCTACACTGCCTGTTAAATGGGGGTGTATGTTAAAAATATATTTTTATTTTTTCATTTAGTTATTTAAATTTTTATTTTTTCATTTTTTCATTTTTAGTGGTCTCATATATATATATATATGTGTGAGACAATTTTTTGAAACATCAAGACATTGAAAAATGTTAGGTGTTTATTTTATCTGAACAAACTGTTCTTGAAGAATAAGAGGCTGCGCAGTTTGTAAAATTGGGTGAATTTGGCAAAGATTATGTTTTAACTCTAAGTGTTGCAGTGCTAACTGCAGAACTCCCTATGACATGAAGCATGTATACTAAACGAAAATGGTTCTCTTAACAATGCATTTGATGCCCTAAAAAGATACGCAAATGTGTTCAATTTGTTGAAGATTTTCTGCACCCTTCCAGTCCCAACAAGTACTCCTGAGAAGTCATTTCGACGTTAAGGTGTATCAAAATCTACCTCCGAAATTCAATAGGAAACGTCAGGCTGACTAGACAGGCCATTTTAATTATACACAGAGATGTTCCTGTATACACAGAAGAAGTGTTCTGAGTGCTCCACGCTAAAGGTTCTAGGAGGCTGGATTGTCTTATAATGACTGTGCACTGCAGTGTGAATGAGAAGCCCATTTTGTTATGCTGTCTGCTTCTTAATTTTACATTCAATAAAATTGGTCTAACACAGTTTTATTTTTATCTCTTTAAAATTTAAAAAATAAAACAGTTCTTTCTTCCATATTATTTAAAATAGACTAACGTTAGAGATTGTGTCAAATTCTGGTCAGAAGTATGTGTTCACGGAGATTCAATGGGTGACAATTATTTATATACCTGCGATAACACTATTAACTAGTTCCCCACTTTAAAGTGAACGTTGGTTGATTTGTCAGCCTAATGAACCTAACGACCTAACGAAAACTAAGTTGAGAACTAGAATGAAAATAAAAACTTTACATATAATAATGTTCGTAAGTTCGGCCTTAGATGAGAAGGAAAATGCTGCCATGACCATGAGTTGTTTTTTTTTATTCAAGCTGTTTTGATCAAATTTAGCTTTGTGCGTTGTGTATGGGGGGAGGGGGGTGGGGAGGGGGGGTTATACAACCATTAAGGCTTTTTACTACAATTTATTTACATTTGTACGCCTAGTTAAAAAATATCTGTTGCTCTTTATATTAAAATGTCCTTATATAATTTACTGATCTTAATATGCAGACAAATTATTCAAACTGTCGCCAAAATTCAAACAGGAGCCAAATACGAATTCCCTCAGATGTCGTAAGATAGTTGATAAAAATAGTTCCTTATCGCCCTTCAACTCTACTACATTAATTTCCAACCAAAGTATCGCGACCCTATTCGGATTCGTGGTTTTCTTTGACTGTGGTCAAAAGACTTGCTAAGCTTATAGCTTTATATTTACTTTGTCCATATATTAGAATGGCAATAGGAAGGTGCTAAATCCAAATTAATAGAAATGTAAGCAGTTAAAATAATAAATACTGCCTGTGTTACTTTTGGTTACACAACTCTAACTTATCTGACTGTAGCAACCCAGCATTTGAGCAGGTTGCACTGATACTATACCTTCCAAAATATCCACAGTGTTGGATGATTCTCCTTAGCAACATCTCAATTGTATTTTTATAGTCATTAAATAAGCAACTTATTGTAATTAAAACAAGTATTGGTGGGCACGTGGGTTTATCGTCATGTTTATTGGTTTTTTGGGGAACGGTGAGGTCAAGATTCAAACTTTGGCTGCGTTTATAGGGGGTGATATTTTCTAACTGTTTTCTAGTTGTGTTTTTTTTTTCAAGTAAATATGCGTACATTTCCACTATTGTCTATATACCTAACAACTGTAATTACATTTAGGTAGCCATGGGTGTAGTGAAATAATAATGGAACACTAAGATTTGAATGCTTGTAGGTGATTAAGATATCGGGATGGTCTCAGAGACCAAAATTAAGGTCAAACCGAGCGAAAGGTTGGAAACAACTGCTCCAATATTTTTTATTTATAATAATATTTATATAATTTAAATATAGGACAGTGTGTATAAAATCTTCCCGCCTCCAGTGTGCAGAGATAATTTGTGTTAAGAGAATATATATATATTTAGCATTACCAAGCAACTTTAAATGTTTTTACACTCGATATTAAACAATTACTGTAATTGAAGGATTTATTAGAAATAAGATTCTTTTTAAGCTATTAATAATTAGTTTATCTGATCTCCACATCACTTAAGGCAATAAAAATAAAGCTTTGTTGTTTAAAGTTCTTTAACATATTTGAACTGCGCGCGTGCTAATATGCTAAGATACTAGCGCTTTGTGGTTTCAATATTTGATCTCTGGAACTAAAGAGTAGCCAGACCCATCTATCTTAGACATTGGTTCTGAGGTAACAGATCAAACGATTTATTTCAATGTTCTTGTACGAAAACATGTGTCTGCCATATAAAATTATTATTGTTAGAAAAAATTAAGTAGTATTATAACACACTCGGGTGAATGTACGCAATTCAATTTCCCAAGTAACAGTGGACAAATATGAGTAAAATCTTTGATATATTAAATATTATGTAGCTATCACCCATGCTGCTTACATTATGCGAAGGCTAAATTGTGTTTAAGTTTGGCTTCTATCATCTTCACAGGGGCGTATCCGGGGGGGGCGGGAGGGCTCCCCCCCCCGCCCCCCGAATAGTAAGACGAAAACTCAGGGAGTAGCTGTGTTTTTTTTAATTAGCACCGCATTTTACTACTCACTCGGGTTATACGCCTATGTACTAATTACTCTACTTAAATCTAGAACAAACACAACATCCAGCCCCCGGCCGTTAATTTATTCACTGTGAAATGGGAAAACCATATTTCATCAATTATAAATTTTTCGGCCATGCGTGGAATCGAACCCAATATCTTTAGCTCCGATGGCAGAGATTCTACCGACTGAGCTGATGTTGGAATCATGGATATCAGAGAAGATTTACTCCCATTCATCCCAGTTTATGATGACTGGTGCGAGCATTGCTGATACAATAAAATTACAAATTTCACGTTTTGGACTTGATCTTCAGAATATGCGAGGCCAAGGCAACGATGGAGCCTCAGTAATGCGGGGAGCATTTACTGGTGTGCAAGCAATCATAAAACGTGGATTTCCCTAAAGCAATATATACTAACTGCTCACCTCATTGCCTAAATCTGTGTTTAAGTGACTCTGCCAAAACACCTGATATTGTAGAGAAACATTTGCGAATGCAAGAAGTCAGCAGTTGTTTTTTTTAGGGCTTCAGCAAAGCGTGCCAAAACTTTGAAAGATATGTTAGTGGCAGCAGGAAAAAGAAATACTGTCCTCCATAAATACTGCGAAACAAGATGGGTGGATAGACACGATTATGTTTCAGTATTCCATGAATTTTTCGAGTGTATCATTGTAGCATTGGAAACTATTATGAGCAACGAAGCAGAGGCAAATGGCAACGCTACTTCTCTTCACACATGTTTATGTAAGTTTTAATTTATCATCACTCTTACTGTTATGTTAAAAATGCTATCCATGACATACTTAACATCAAAATATCTACAAAAAGAATCTGTAGATATAAGTTCAGCTTTGGTTAAAATTAGTATGACACAAAAGGTTTTTGCCGACGTGAGGAAAAGTAAAAATCAAGAATTTAAAAAACTGTTTACAAAAGCTGAAGACATATCTCATAAATTAGAAGTTCCTATAAAAGGCCCAAGAACAGTAGGCACTCAGAGGTACAGAGCAAATGTTGAAGCCAAAACCCCAGAATAATACTACCGACGGATTGTGTTCTATCCTTATTTGGACGAGATATTAGGTTCATTGAAATGGAGATTTTCAAACCATGGGGATCTATTAAGAGGACTTGACTGTTTAATCCCAGTAAACGCTGTCAACAAAAAGTTTAGCGACTTGTTACCGGCTTTAGAGTTTTACAAGGATGATATGCAGCACACCAGCAGAGATATATTGGAAGTGGAATGGAGCCTTTGGGCATCACACTGGAAAGCTACAGACGCTCCAAAGCCAAAGAATGCTGTCAACACATAAAAAATTTTAGATCGAGAAATGTTTCCTAATCTGACAATTCTATTAACAATTTTGGCAATAATACCAGTGACCACATCTTCCGTTTAGAGGTCATTCCCGACTTTGAATAGACTGAAGAATTACCTGCGCAACAGCATAGGTGAAGACCGGCTAACGTCTTTAGCTTTAATGACTGTACATAGAGACATATAAGTGAATATCTCAAAAATTATCAATAACTACAATCAAAGCACTTAAGGGTTTGTGGCTCTGTTGCTTGTGCTAATAGTTTTTATTCACCTTATTTGGTTTATTTTTATTTTTTTGACACTATGTTTTCCCAAGATTTTTAATGCCATTGTTGATAATATAATCAGTATTTAAACACAATTGCTTTCATTTGTATTGGTTTTATTTAAAATTACTACTATGCAAAATCTTATTTAACTATTTATAATTATAAAGTTAAAGAATAGCTATAAATATCGTACATTGTTACCATATGTTAAGAATTATTAAACATAATTCTAAATTGTGTTAGCCTCCATATTTTATTTTATCGTTATACAGTTATACAACCTAATGTAATGACCAAACTAAATGCCCATAAATTATGAAGTATTCCTCTTACAAGCTACATCATTGGTTAGTGGTTAATAATTATTATGAATAATCTAAAACCATGTTTATTGCTGAGAATTGAGAAATACAATTTATTTACATATTTTCAAAAATNCCCCCCCAAACTTGAATCCTGCATACGCCACTGCCTCTACATAATTATATTGGTTTCAGAATAAAACAAATATACCACATTATAATGAAAGTTCTATAACTATAATAATTACAGTAAATAAGATTGCTAACATCTTGATTACATGTGTTTGAATGATAATTTTGTGTAATAGTCTTGCGTTCAAACGATCATTTAGGTAATAGACTTTTAGAAAGTAATACTATACCATGACCTTTGTTAAAAAAAACGTTCTAGTAGTCCTTATTAATTTTGTGCCAGAAACAGACTGTATAGTAGTATTTGAATAGGGCAAACGGCCTTCTATATCAGTAGTAAAAAGTCCTTTCTGGAATATCTTATATCTTAACAAAAAGACTATAAGGTATGATTATGGTACTAAATAATACCTTCAAAAACGGGCTTACTTCTAAAATTATATTATATATTAGCACACTTCAACTTCTTTAAATAATCAAGTTACTGGTTTTGAAATTAGCTATGCTGTTCAAACCTTTTATAAGCCCATTTATATTGTCATTCAAACATCACATGGTATGAGCTACATCAGTGTAATATATACATAGAAATTACTGCACAATGTCAAAATGTCACACTGGATTTAATGTGTATATGAGAGAAAGAGATAACTTACAGTTTCTTCTAGCCTACACGATGGTGCACTGATGATAGCTCAAATATTTCAGCTTCAACTATCCATTCCATTATATTATAGATATAAAAGCTAGCCAGTAATTAAATAGAGGAGTGACCTCAACATAAACTAGACAGACATTTTTAGGCTACCCTTTCGAGCTGTCGTTTGCACGCCATTATGTAAGAGAGAAGCAAACTTTCGGGTATTGTTTTCTCTCATGTTGACACAGTGGTATATTGACATCGTTCGCTGATTTTTATTAAATTATGAGATACATCAATATATATTTAGTTAAATGAGAAAGATATGTTATCAAAAGGTTTTAACCGACAACCAAATTTTTAAATTAGTGACGAGTTTCTTTTAATAAGTTTATTTAAGCTAATATAATATTACTTCCTACAAACCAGGGTCGTATCCGGGGGGACGACGACTCGGGGGGGCCGCCCCCCCTCCCCGAATCTTAAGACGAAAACTCAGTGAGTATCTGTTTTATTAATTAACACCGCGTCTTACTAACCACTCAGGTTATACTCCTATGTACTAATTACTCTACTTAAATCTAGAACAGACCCAACATCCAGCCTCCGACCGTTAATTTATTGACTGTGAAATGGGAAAATCACATTTCATCAATTATAAATTTTTCGGCCATGCCGGGAATCTAATTCGGGATCTTTAGCTCCAAAGGCAGAGACTTTACCAACTGAGCTAAATTGTTGGACTCGAGTAGCTGTTGACAAGAAGTACGGTACAATTTGTATTAATACCAAAAAAAATGCTATAGTGTGACTTAAGGGATTATGACTTTGTGGCTTGTGCTAATAGTTTTTACTCACCTTATTTGTTATGGTTTCCTAAGATTTTTAATGCCACTGTTGATAATGTAATCAATATTTAAACACTATTTCTTTCATTTTTATTAATTTTATTTAAAATTACTACTATGCTAAATATTATTTAACTATTTATAATTATAAAGTTAAAGAGTAGCTGTAAATATCGTACATTGTTACCATATTATGTTAAGAATTATTAAACATAATTTTAAATTGTGTTAGCCTCCATATTTTATTCTATTCTTATACAGTTATACAACCTAATGTAATCACCAAACTAAATGCCTATACAGTATGAAGTTTTCCTCTTACAAGCTACATCACTGGTTAATGGTTAATAATTGTTATGAATAATCTAAAACTATGATTATTGCTGAGAATTGAGAAATACAGTTTCTTTGCATATTCTCAAAAATAGGCTTTCAGATATTGAGACCCCCCCTCCCCCCTCAACTTAAATCCTACATACGCCACTGCTACAAACCTATAACCTAAATGATCTCGTTTTACGTAAGGCTGCTTCAAAAAGTGTGTCATTCAAACTAATGTAGTCAGGCTGTTAATTATCTTAATTACCTGTGAAACTGAATAGTGTCTCCTTTAATATATATGTTTCATATCCAAGTGGCATATAATACTTCACTATTTTTCAAACAATAACAATTTTATGCGCCAGACACATGTTTTCACATAAGAACATCGAAAGAAACCATCAGATAAGTCTCCTCAGAACTAAGCAGACAAGAAACTTCCACGTTATGCTTTGATCCTTTTCAAGGAGTGTGTCCATCCACTATACTACAAAGAGCACTAATTATTTTATAGCATATAATATTTTAAAAATGATGCATTGAAATGGGATTATTTTATAACAAGAAACATACAGTATTAAATAAAGATTTATTTAAATGAGATATCAATATATTGTTCCCTATTTTAGGTACCTATGATTGATTATTGACTATTAAAATTTTCAAGTTTTTCACAATGAAAAATAAACTTGTGTCATCCGCATATAGTTGTAAGTGACCCTCAAAATTTACCTGGAAAATATTATTACCAAATATTAGGTTCAATTAGAGAGCCGTGTTGGACTCCCCTGGCCGCTCACATAGTACTTTGATAATTATTAACTAGAAGCGTATATTTATTTATTTTGGTAACATAGGTTTTAAAATATTCAAACACATATTCACGCCTATTTTTTACATCTTTGTTAGGAGAATAATGTTCGACACCAATTTCCCTTGTCTCCTGCAAGAACATCGCTGGAGTCAGCGGTATTTAGGTTCGATTTATTATTCAACACATAGGTAAGTGGGCGAGCATTAACAACAGCCTCACAATCGCAGAGAACCGTAGTCGTCTCTTCAAATGAGAGTAAAGACTTTCCCAATACTCTTCGTTGTCGTTGCTTTATTATACGTATCAGCCAGCCCACCATGAAGCTGTAGGTGAATTGAGTTTTCAATGTATACGTAGATACCTTCCAAAATACCCACAGTGTTGGATGATTTTCCTTAGCAACATCTCAATTTTATTCTTATAGTCATTATATAAGCAACTTTAGTAATTTAAACAAGTATTGGTGGGCACGTGGGCTTAGCGTCATGCTTATTTATTTTTTAGGGAACGGTGCGGCCAAGATTCAAACTTTGGCTGCGTTTATAGAGGGTGATATTTTCAAAATGTTTTCCATTTCTTTTTTCCAAGTAAATAAGAGTACATTTTCTCTATTGTCTATCTACTTAACAATTGTAATTAAATTTATATAGCCATGGGTATAGTGAAATAATAATGGAACAATAGGATTTGAATGCTTGTAGGCGGTGCTAAATTCTGTGATCTTATGCCATTCAAGCCTTTTAAAATGAATTTGCAGCACCCACAAAATGTGTTCCGTTGTCACCATATAGTACTGATGGTCTACCACGCCTTGCTATGGAGCAACGGAGAGCCTTTAGAAAATCAGGGGTTGATAATTAAGACACCAGTTCCAAATTTACGGCTCGGAACACCGCATATGTAAACAAGCATCTTCAATCTTTCTGTCCAACTTTAATATACAATGGTCCAGGCAGATCAACACCAGTAATCTCAAAAAACAGAAGCATCCCTTGCTAGATCAGTTGTTGGGATGCCGGTATATTTGTCAGGTTTCTTGAATCTTGCCGTTTGCAAACAGATTACAGATGATTCCCTCATGATGCTCAGCAATCCATGCACGACAATATGACATAAACTATCATGTTTATCTTTTATCAACAACTTAACAACAGGGTGGTATGTAGGAAGAATCTTATAATATCTAAAATTCCCACTGCCTTCACAATGTGTAACTTTACTCTTCAGGCGCAAGATACCTTGCTTGTCTTTAAATGGATATAATGACACAATTGGTTGGTCTTTCTCATCCTTAAAGGATTCATGTTGAATATATTTCACAACTTCATAATCAGCATCTTCAATTTCCTGAGCAGAAAGTTCACCACTTAAATGATGATTAGGCCTAAGACAATTATTGACAAAAAGCCGAACCCATCCTATAAAACGTAGTACCTACCTTTTGATAATCAGAGTAATATTGAAAGTACCATCTAGGAGTCTCGTATTTTCTATTTTTCACACAAGTCATGAATGTGGAGGTAATTTTCTTCTTTTTATCTGCATTGACTTCATCTTAATCACATATATATATATATTTATTATTAGGCCACTCAGATGATGGTTTTTGCAGCCAGCTAGCCCCTTCCACCATCTTGACTCCAACAATTGCTTGGCTGTAATACCTCTAGATGGCCGGTCAGCTAGATTAATGCACCCAGGTAAATGTTGCCACACTCCATGTTTGATTTGTCTTTGTATTTACATAACCCTATTCCATACAAATGTGGCCTATTGATAGTCACATTGGATCCATGAAAGAACAGTGGATGAATCGCTCCAAAAGTACATAGGCAGATCATTGATAGACAGGTCTTCTGCCATTGATTCACTTAGTCTTGTTCCTATTGAAGCTGATAACAGTTTAAGCTGGGGAATTGTCATTTTCTTAACTGGTGCCACGGTAACGTGTTAAATAACCCGTTAACACCTACACTCAAAATACCATATAAATTATTGAAATTATAAACAAAAGAACTAATATATTCTAACAATGTGTGACAGATATAAACTCACGGTGAAATCATGTATCTATAAACACCCTAAATTGAGGAAAGTGCCCCAGCTGACGGTTCTACACGGCTTAGAGGAGCTACAACCAATGAACATCTTACACTTTGGCCGGACGTAGATAAAATGAAGAATGGTTTCCTTGTGGTTTACTCAGCGGTCGTCTGGCTCATTTTTAGGAAATTACCACACACCCCTTTCCCTTGTAAATGTCCCTTCCCGAATACGTCAGTCCATCTTGTATAAAGCTTCACATTTTGTATTCTATTGTAACGATTCGTCGGAGGAACAGCCTGGACAAGAACCAAGGATCATCGAACTAAGCAACTGGTAACCACGATGTGTGAATCGTTTGTCTCTCCTCGTCGCAGATGTAGTAATGTCTGTCACTATGAATTTTTTGATTAGTAATCTTTGCTAGGGTCATCTTGCTCTGTGTCCTTAAGACATAGCTTGGTTGTCAGAGTTTCTGACTTGCTTTTATATGCCCATAAGGCATATTTTTGATTGTTAGTGTTCTTGCTCTATGTTTCTATGTCCATAAGAGATAGTTTTGTATGTCAGAGTTCCTGACATGTTTTTCTATGCCTATAAGGCATTGTTTTGAATTGTAGAGTTTTAGCTCTATTTTTTTATGTCCATAAGACACAGTGGGTGATACCTAAATGCCCTATATTGTATAGCCATGCTGTGGCTAACTTAAGGCATAGGACCGTAAAATGATGGAAATCAGGCTATCTATCACTTTGTTCCATGACCTAGTTGGTTCTTTGACTGATACCATTCTCTAATGTTTCTAATAGTGTACTTTTCTACAGTGCTCAACCTGTGAGTAAACTACTAGTATAGAGCAGTTGCCCACGGGGTAAAGTTCATTTGGTTCGCCCCCTTCAGGCGCCGTTTGTTTTTGTTAATGTTTAACTGTTTGCACTAAATTTAGTGTGTCCAGACATGAGTAGAATGATAACTATACTATTGAATGACCAGGCAGGACAAACGAGGAATATACTAACCATAGTATCTTAACAGCCTGGATTCCTGGTACATCGCATTAACTATTTGTAAACTTATAGTTCATATTTTAGGAACGTTATCTTTGTATCTCGTAGTTCACTATGGAGTTAGCTCTTGCTAGCTAGCTCATTTAACTGCCAAATTTGTAACTCCTTAAACTAGGACTTTCTAATGTTATAAATTGTCAACTGAAATTGTATATACTTTGTGGGTTAAAGTTCCACAGCCATCTGTCTGGAGTGGAGTTATGTATCGAATCGATTTCTTAGATTAATAATAACTTCCCATCTAAATTTACGTTCTGTTGAGGCAGGCGCTCCATCGTAGCATAATATGTGTTAGTTCTACTTTAACGAGCTACACCCATTCGTCTTATAGACTTTACTTTATTTGTGTTAATTGCAGGTATAGCCTAGGAGTTTCACTCCAAATGTTGCCTTTTGTGGTAACTATGTCAAAAGTAACAGATTTAATTTATCTTATTTACCAAAGGACTGTCTTGTGTAAAATCTAGTAAAACCATATGTAACTCTATCATTGTGTTTAAATTTAAATAAACTGATTTGTTATACTGTTATATCTCTCTCTCTTTTATGCTTGTTCCTTCCCTTCATTGATATTCATACTTTGTTAATGCATTCGTCTCTTCTTATATCAATTAGGAGAAGCGGCGATACACCACTCTTGACCTCGCTTGAACTAACTGCACATACACACCGAGGCTATTATCTACTCTCAAAAATACTACTGTTGTATATGCCAACTGGCTTGCATCACAAAACATATGGAGACTCCAGCTGTCTGTGTGACTCAGTACTCCATTTATTAACCTTGGAATCTTTATTTTTGCTAGGCATGGTAGTTCATCCCCCCAACTTATAAATTTGTTTTAATATTCGGACCTACTTCGTTATTCCAACCTATCTTGGATTCCCATCTTTCTTGCAACAATAACTTAGGGCAGAATGACACAGGGCATGAAAACCAAATGGGGTCAAAAGCGTGGTGAACCATGAAGAAAATTTTTCTTTTTGCTACCACCTCCACCACCTATAATGTTTGTTAGACACTCTGAACAAATCTTCAAAGTATTACTTACATGGTTCCACTTCAAGCCTAACACATAAGAATTTTCCACAGCACTACATGTTGGGATATATTTTGTTATAGTGTGTTCCCATCCTCTAAGATTCAACGTTTGTTCCAACATCAGCTCACTAGCTTTTTAAATGAACTTATGTAGTTCTTGTTAATTCTCAACCCTTGTTTCACAATTGTCAACATAAAAGCTATTCTTTAATTTCAAAACTGTGGGCTTGGAATACAAAGTATAATCATTGCATTTGAATAAAGCCTCTTGTCGATGACGCTCAATCACAGCACCTAGTTGGAAAGGATTACAAGAGGCACAAAACACTATTATCAATTGTTTAATTTTATTTCTGCATATTGGTAACTTTATACATATTAGTGATCATCTCACTAGATAAAATGTTTACAAACTTTCCAATAGTATGAAGTAAAATTAATCATCTTTAATACAAATAAGATTGTTAATTTAAATGATTAACGATTTAATATTTTGTATATAGCATTATAGTTTTGCTTAACTATTTCCATTTCTAATGCGTAATTTTTTAAATTCACAATTTGAAAAATATATCTTTATACAATAATTTTAAATAGAATTGGTTTTCTTCAGACTTTAAGATGGTGAAAAATCCCCGAAACATGTCATCGTAAAAGAAAAGTAGTATAAAAAATAAGGAGAAGGGAATAAAAAAGAAGATACAACCTTACTATCAATTATTATTACTACCTCTGTACCGTGGCTACAAACTTTAATCACCAAACTTCCAACACCAAGTGTACATCGTGCACTTACCGCGTTTAACTGTTAAACCGGCACTACTTACGGAGCAAGAAAACACGCCAGCCGACAACTGTGATCACCACTAACAATAAACAATATTTGAAGCCTGTCGTGAATGTGCAATTGTTATCACAGACATAAACCGATGTAGTGGTTGATGTGCAAGCGCGGCCTTGTGGAGTTTATTGGAGCTGAAGTGCAAAGTGTGCCCACCCCACCATCTTCATCTTGTACTATTGGCGTTATGCGCAGGCGCCTAAGAGGTAATCTGACTGCTTATTGGCTGTGAATGATATCACATTATGTCATACATTCCATCCATATTTTTCCCGCTGTTTCAAGCAAAATATAAGCAAGTGCCTAGCGATACTCTTTACTCTTTGATGCCAATAGTTCTAACGAACTAATTAGAATATAAGTAGTCGTAATGTTGGGGATTAATATAATTTTTTGTAAATTTTACATAAGTGGTCTAGGGTCTGCGTTTAGCTAAAATATGTAGCCATCTCTATGCATTTCAAGAAGTTAACTTTGATTTATATTATGTTTTTTGCGCTTGAATGTTATTAAATCTAAGTTGGTAATCTGTTGCGGAAATAGTTGAATAATAACTGTTTATTACGGCTAATTTTGTTGTTTTGAGATTAAATTAATAAATGACCTTTGATCCTTCCGATCATGATGAAATTTATTGTTATAGTTTTGGTCAGAGGATTAGGTCTTTACGGACTAGCGTACCACTTAGGTTATTTATAGGTATAAACCAGTTAGTGTTAATGTTGAAGAAAAGGAACAGCCTGAATTACAATAACTCTTTTTCCAAATGCACTTTATTGAGTCAGTCATTAGACATTTGAATTGAATATAACACTTATATATTTCTTATATAATTCATATTATATGTTTTTATATTACGGGCATTGTTATAATAAAATTTATATGTTGTAATTGGATATTGCCACTTGCCCTGATTATAAACTAATTATAATTTTCGTAAATTGGAGAGAATTCATATTTTGTTTATATGTCAAATATATTGCGTAGAAACCTCAGTCTTAATACATCTTGTGTAGTTATAAATTTATATTTTTACCTGTCATAAATAAACTAGCCGAAAGGCCAATATTGTTACTATTCATGGCTTTGCTTTATGTCAGGGCTTTATTTAACTTGAACACTAATTCCTTGATGTTGTTAAATGGGTAGATCCTGACTCCTGGGTTTGGTTAGGTAGGGTAGTGGTCATTGAAGATCCCTGATGATTAACTCATGTATTTCCTTTTGTACGACATTCTCGCTGTGGTAGTATTCTGGAGAGTTCCTGGTTAGATAGGGGAAAGGACGCTACCACCACAGGGGAAGGTTTACTCCTTACTAGAGTAACCCTTGATGCGTTTCTGCGTTCCTTGATTATATCTAGGTTATTCTACTCCTTACCAAATACACATGAACATTATTAGAACTAAGAAAATTTAGTTGTTCATCCTTGTTATAGAAAACATTTTTTTTAGAGCTCAAAGTTGTTATTTTTTATTGATTTGGCTACATTTATTGTTAAATGTTTATCGCCTCATTAATAGATCGCAGCACCATTAGTATCTTACCCCTGGCTATGATCATCTGTGATTTTGTATCTTCAATCATAACGTTCGTCTCGGTGTGGCGTTTATCTTTAGCGATTATAAAGTTGTGAGTTCAAAATAGTTAATATTTGAAAATAAAATAGAACTTTCAAAGTCTCACCGTTTTCATTATAGTTAATTTCTTAACGTGGTTCGTGTCAAATTCTGAAAAATCGGCAGTTTACCAGGTAAGAGATTTCACTTGACGTGCAATCTAAAATATATATTGCAGCTTTTAAGAATGAATTGTCATTAAGCCCGTCTTTTGTATGTTGGGCGTTTTCCGTTTTCATATGGATGTAAATTAATTACTTAAACGGCGCAAATATCACTGGGAAAAGATTTTCCACCCATATACATTTACATACATACATAGGCCTACATACCTAATCACGCCGTTCTTCCCTTACGGGGTGAACAATAAATTCTGCATATAGCTCTAAAAACAACTCTGTACTTATCTATCTACAACTTTCTCAAAACTTCCCTATCCTTGCATAGGCCTACTCCCTTCTCTCTAATAACATCCATACACTGAGTTGTGCGTGCGTGCACTTAAACTAAAACTCTTAATGTTTCTCTTTTTCACTAACATTTAATAATAATACTTAGCACCGCATCTTACTACCCTTTAGGGCTATACACTTAAGTACTAATTACTCTAATTGCTTAGGAGTTGGGAAGGTTGAAAATAGAGGAAGTGAACCCACATTTGCGTGGAGGTAAAGTGGAAAACCATTTAGGAAAAAAAAAACCGTTCACCCGGACGAGATTAGAACTTTTATCTCCCCGTCCTCGGCAGTCTAGCCAACGTGAAGCTATCACATTAGCTAACTACACCACTGAGGTGGGTCCTACTTCTTGATGTTTCCAATAGCTTTAATTTGATATTTACTATCAGCTCCATTTACTAAATATAGCTCAAGCCTTTTAAAACCTTGTCTACATAAATCTGAAACTGGATTATCTCCCGAACAAATATGACCTTAACCACAACCTTGCCAAAAAAAAGGAGGAAAAAAACTGGAAAAAGTCTCATTTTGACACACACTCCTTAAAAAAGGGAAATAGAACTAATGGAAGCTAAACCTACGCCTACACCACCAGTAAGTGAAAAGGACAAAAAGAAAATTGTTCACAAATCAGTTAACAATACAGAATCTGGAGATTCTCAAATTGAGGAGTCACTAGCGATTTAATCATAAACCACAAATAGTTGGTATTCTTCCGAACCCAAGAATGGTTCAACAAAGTGATACATTTAGATGTGTATTTGATAACCCGCTTAAGTGTGTGTTTGAAAACTAGCACAAAATACATTTTGAACAGTTATGTTAAAATAACTTTGTAGACTAACATTTACTATCTTCTTATCAAATAATTAACTTTTGAATCATATGTTGGCCTACGGTGTTGGAATAATTAATTGAAGAACTTATTATGGTTATACTCATACTTATATTATTGTAAGAGACTACTAGGGTTATTTCTGTTGAAGGCCAAATTTAAAAGTGAATTGTCCCGTCCCTCCCCGAACCATGTCCCATGCCTCCCTAGGTGAGGTAGAGATGGGACAAAAAACATCCAACAACCATTTAGTAAGTCCCCTTTATGATTACTATTTAAAAAATGAACAAAAATGTATAATGAACTACTAAATAATAACAATTCCCGAGTCTAAAAATCTTGTTTTAGAATTACAAAGTTACATTTTTAGATCACACAGAGTGAAAAGTGTTCCATCCCTCCCCAGGCTCCCCTATGCACAAACTGTTGAATAAAACTAATAAGCTGTGTTCTTTGCTCATTAAGAAAATGTTAATCCGTTACATATGTTTTTAATATGATAAATTCATAATAGGCTTAGTTCCATATTACCACTATAAAATAGGCCTACACTTATGCAAGGCGCGAAATTTCTGTCACCATTGGCGGCCAAACATTTGAATCTGACGACCAATTTTTTTTAAATTTGTTTCGAACATACCCAAACTATATAACCTAGGCTCAGATGTTCATGTCTCAAACAAGCGTGTGTAAGTGCTTTGGAAAGTGCACACTTTCAATATGCATTTTCAGGCGACAGCATTTCCTCTCCATTGGAAGAAAAACCTGCTGAGTCACGTACCCTTCTCCCTCCTTCACTTATCGGACACCCAAAGAAAAAAATTCTTCAATTTGGGTTATAAAAAATAAAGAAGCTCTTCATACTTGAATCCAAGCCTGTTTAGTGAGAAAGTGGATCTTCTTTTAGCAGAGCGGGCAGAAGATAAACTTTTGTTTCCCTCACTGACTTTGAATCAGACGCTGGAGAAGAGTTATAGTGAAGTGTTCAGCAAGCTTCCCCAATTTGCTCCAGATTCTCACATTTTCTACTGTTTTATTTGTGAGCACAGCACAGCTTTATGTGCTCAAGACGGCTTACAGGAACACTCTCAAGACTGAGACACTGGATGATTTGCTCAGAATTTCTGTAAATGGACCATTCCTATCAGTGCCGTCAAGAGCCACTAGGGGCCCGAGGGCAAATAATTTTGTCAGGCCCTCTTTCTATTAATATATTGTGTAACTTTTCAGACCCCTCACAATCCTCAAAAAGAGGAACCTCAAAGATTGTGCACTTTTCAAAGTTTATATTACTAGGCTATGCAAATAGCAAAACTATTAAAAGGGTGAAGCTATGGTAATCAGGGACAAAGATTAAAATTTTAAATTTCATTCAAATGTGACATGTTGTACATAAAAT
The DNA here is from genome assembly GCA_902151445.1 of Timema monikensis. Classification (NCBI taxonomy): domain Eukaryota; kingdom Metazoa; phylum Arthropoda; class Insecta; order Phasmatodea; family Timematidae; genus Timema; species Timema monikensis. The sequence continues at coordinate 381,547 of CABFVZ010000002.1, read as the reverse complement.
TGTAGATAGTTAATTGCTCTTTCATACTATAAATAATATTATATTGATTTTATCAAGCTTATTCTCATTTTATGTATGATGAAAGATGAAAAAGGTAGAAAACTGTGTTACGGAAGGACATCTGTTTATAAGCAGTCTACTAAATATTAATTTTTTCTAGGCCATAAATTTTATTTGCCACTTACTATAGCTTATCATTATAAAAAAAATGCAATAAAAATATTTACTTTAGCTTGTATTCTACAAGTCTCCCCGAAAATTAAAATGTTCCTCCAAAACATATTTTTATAGTTTAGTTAGCATATCCCCTAAAATAGTAGAAATTTAAATGTTTTGTTTTAGCACCTTCTTTCTTTGTATTCCTATACACATTCCATATTCCTGTATTAATATTTTCTTAATTTATTAAAAAGTTATAGAGCTAACAAATTACTGTTATGAAAGGCCAAAACTGTTACAGAAAGATACATTTGTTGGGCCTACAAAAGGCTATAGGTAGGCCCTATCAGTGTTAAAACACTAATAAAAACAGCTTATTAGGGAAATCTAGAATAAATTACATATTACTACATTGGTGATACTGATGTATCAATTAAATCCATAATGTTACAGCAGGCATAAAGATTCTTTTAAAGTTTGTATCTAGCAAACAACAGGAATTTCTTTGTCTCCATCATACAAGCAATTCTTCCAAACAATGAATTTCAAGTAATGGGAATTAAGTGTCTTGATATGATACAAGTAAGATAGTGTTCCTCATCCAGATGATAGAGACAAAATATCACTAGTAGATATGGAAGATATTGTTCAAGTTCTTCCAATACCCACACTATCATGTGTTAGGGACGTTGTGAGGAATGACCTCACTAGCCCCATTAACATTTTGGAAAAATAAACTTTGCATATTATCGATTTATATTTTTAAAAACAAGCCAACTAATAATTTATTTGTTTAACTTTATAATATCTGATGTGTACCGGTATTGAGATAATTTTGTATTTATTGTAACAAAACTAAGTTATCCTATAGATAAAACTTTGCACTGAATGCTAGATAAATCTTTTTTGCTATAATTTGTGCTACTAGGCTATATTTTTATGATTCTTTTTTCTTGAGATTTACATTATGACAAACACATAAAATAATTACTACAACAATATTTGCAAATATTGCTTTGCTTTTAAACTACTTTAACACAATTACAACAAAATTGTCCTTACTATAACAATATGTGTAGGCATATTTGAAATTTTAATACTTAATAAAAACCTGCCTCGGTGATGTAGTTGGCTAACACGCTAGTTTCATGTTGAGCTTGACAGCTAAGGACGAGGAGATCGAGGTTCAAATCTCATTTGGGTGAACTGAGGGTGTTGGGTGAGTTCCTAAATTGTTTTCCACTTCTAATCCATTAGCGTAATTAGTAGCCTACTTAAGCGTATAACCCGAATGAGTAGTAAGATGTGGTGCTAAATAGATAAATAATTACTGAATAAAACACTTCAGTTAAAAAGATATTTTAAACTTTTTTTACAAACTACTGTACATACTTTGATGCTGTTGTGTACGGTCTATCAGTCATTAACTCTTGGATAAAGTCCAAAGGTGCAATAAAATTTTATTAATTTCCAAAGAACCAAGTTGTGCTAAATTAAAAGACTATACTTTGGCTGAAAGAACCAATTTTGAAACATACCTACAGGTAATGTGTAACTATAAGTCTCTTGTAAATTAAGCACTAATTTTGGAATTGTGTGGCTTAGTTGGTTATGTTCACAACTACTGACCCTAGAGTCCCAGGTTCAATTCCCGGCAATGCGGAAACATTTATTGTTGGTGCAGTGGGTATCCCTTACAAAAGGCTGCATTTACGGCTGGGCGTTGTGTTCGTTTATTAGATTTTTAAGTCATGTGCTGATATATGCTCAGAAATGGTACATAAAAAATCTCAATAATAGTATATTTTTATATTTTAACAGTCTCATAAGTCTAGAATACAATTACCGCCACAAACTAATCTGATCTTATTAACTAATTATATGTGTGACAAAATTGTCTTTCCTTAACGTTACTTAAACTTTGTAAAAAACAACTAATCATCAAAAAAATTAATTTCTACATTTTGTACAAACAACTATCCACAACAAATACCAGCCTTCTGCAATCTAAAGAAGAGGAGGAGACTTATTCTATTAAGTTTTTACAAGATTTTATCATGTTTTTATTTTGTCCTTCCTTAACACAAGATTGTTTATTTTTTATTTATTTTTTAATACAATGCAAAAATGTTGCCATTAAGCTGAGAAACAGTGTCACTTTCTGCTTCATGGTGAGTCTGTTTTTTAATTTTCAAGTTAGATAGTTTTGCTTTAAAAATCAAAGAAACAGATAAAATGTGTCCCTTCATAACACTCCCTTTACTGTGGTTTCACACCTTAAACCAGGGGTTGGGGAACTTTTTTACCTAGTACCGCAAAATAGATTTATTAACGCTGACGTTACCCCCTTGATTTGAAAGGGATAAAATCATAGAATAGATTATTCATATTCAAAAAGTTTATTGAATCTATTTATTTTCATACAGAGAATACAATTAGCAATATAAAAAGTATAAAATAAATTGATATCCTCATTATTAAACAAAAGGAGTTTTTGAATACTTTTTCACTTCAGATTTTGCAGAAATTATGTTGTTTCATTTTTGATACAATAACATCAAAATTGAGGTATTTTGATGTCAAAGAAATTTGGATACTGTCTTCGGGGTCCAATCGATTTCTTTGCTTTGTTTTTATCTTCATTAGAGTGGAAAATCCTTGTTTGCAAAGGTAGGTTGTTGCAAAAGGCAGCAGCTGTTGACATCCGAAAATAGGACATCAGTTTTGTTTTCAAATTCAATAAATGCTTCATTATTAGATTGAAGTTCAAGACATGTCTTTGCCAACCCTTGAGGCTTTTCTGGTACATCATTAATTTTACATTTAAAGGTATTTACAACCCAACTGACAGTATGCGAATCAAGATCTGGAAAGTAAACACATAACCACTCTTTGAGTTTGATATGATGCCTTATATCTCTGTAGCCTTGATGTCAAAAGTAATATCTTCACAATCTTCCAAAAACAAAGCTAACTTTCACTTGCTTATTTTTAATTAATTAATGAATTTATAAATAGTAAATCCTCGCTAACAAAACACTTTCTTACCTTGATCGTCGAAGTTTTTCAGCATAAGATAAAATATTAGGTGACTAGGCCAAAATGACGAATACAAGACATGTGCTTTTGCTGGCTGCCAAGCCACAACTAACCAAAACGTCCACAACCTGTTGGGTGTGTTTTCTCTATAGATGTGTTTAGTGATGACGTCACGTCTCCTTGATGGACTTGACAACGCCTTAGCAACCAAATTGTTTGGAGTTCAACATGATGTGATGTCTCCTAAACACGTCTATTACATTGGCCAGATGCATTGTTGCCAGAAGAAAAGTTTCTGTCATAGCAAGGAACGAGTTTCTTATATAATTTTATTTATGTCTATAGAGTCCTCATAACCCCCAAGAATTTCATTTCACCCCATTTGGGGTAATTTATTCCCGTTCGCCGACCCCTGCCTTAAACTATATCCCAAAAAATATTGTTTTTGTACAATCAAGTGACAAGTGACTACATTTCACAATTTTTCTTAACAAGTCCAAACTATTGCAAGTAAGACACAATTATATTTTTATCTTATTTGAAGAAATCATGAACATCTACTTTGTAATGAAATAACAAGATATAAGCTCACACAAGTATCTATTCGAATAAATAGATTACACCTGCCCCACCTGTTAGATGAATTTACAAATATAAAAGTTCAAATTAATGTTTAAATTTTTTTTATGGCATTAGTAGCTAAGTTCAATGCAGTACCCACAAATGCTAGTCAGCTAGCTCCATCCAGTCCCTCTCATTACAGCCTCTCTCTTTCAAGTTCAGTCTAATGTTATCCTGCCATCTCTGTCTAGGTCTTCCCAATCTCCCTAATGGGTTTGTGAGTATGAACTCAATTCTAGACTCTCCCTTTTCCGCTGCATATCCTGCCCACCGTAGTCTACAAGACTTTACTATCCTAACAATGTCCTGCAATTAGTACAGGGTTTGTAACTCATCATTAGGTAATTTCTTATACTCCCATGTATGTAGCCTACATTTCTGGACCAAATATCAACCTAAGTAGGGTCTACCTTATTTTAGAACATCGTTTTATTTATTATATTTTTTTCTGTGTTAGGTAAGAGACAACATTTCACATTCATGGAGAACTGGTAAAATTGTTTAGTATCTTCTGAGTTTTATAATCTTTGACAGCAGGTGAGATGTCATCAACTTACTTATCAAGTAGTAGCATGCATTTTCTGACAGTTTTACTTAATTAATTTACAATCTAATATCGTTATTGCTAGTTAAAATTATTCCTTAATGTTTGAATTCATTAACCCCGTCAATTGATATATTGTTCAAAGTAATCTCAAATTATCACACCCAATCTGTGTTATCTTTGCTATCATATAATTAGTATTTTTTCATTCACTTCTACACCTATTTCATTATTAGCCTCTAATAAATTGTACCATTTAATGTCAAACCTATCATCCATAATTAATATAGGCTACATATTATGTTTCTTACCTGACCTAGCCGTTTATGCATATATAAATCAGAGTTCCAAATTATATTAATCAAATACACAATTTTACATTTAGGAAAATATGACATCATACATTACAAAAGATCATGGGCCAAAATAAAAGTTTCTCAATATTTCTAGGTGTCTATGTTTATTTTGTGATTTTATAAGGTATATTTTATTATTATGTTATATTATTAGGTAATATTTCAAAACAACAATCCCACAAAATATGTAATCACTATAGCCATAGTAATCTCAAAAACTGTCAAGAACTCTAGGTTATCGTAGTTTAAACTATAAACACTAGCAACTTGCCTCGTTGGCAGAGCCAGCTAACGCGCAAGTCGAGTTGAGCTAGACTACCGAGGATAGAGAGATAAAAGTTCAAATCTTGGTCGGGTGAACTGAGAGTGGTTTTTCATAAATGGTTTTTCACTCTCCCTTCACGCAACTGTGAGTTCAATTTCTCTAAATTCAACCTTCCCAATTTCTAATACATAATCATAATTAGTACTAAAGTGTATAACCAACAAAAAAAATTTACCAAAGTGTTGATTGTTTATGACATTTTCTGAAATTGTTTTACCTTATTTCATTGATGGAAGAAAGCAAACACTTGTACAGTTAAATATACGGAACATGTGAAGCTTAAAGGTGCGTATACATCTGCGAGCCGAACAGTTCATGAGCCGCTAGTTCTTATGATTGGGACGAGATTTGGAGTGTCGAATGAACTGCTTGTGAACCGCTCGTGGCGATACTACTCCTGTCGGTTTTTCTGATGAACACAAAAGGTGTTCTCGGCTCACATTGGGATGGTGTCGTATGTACTTTGTTGTGTTTCTTTCTTCTTGCAAACCTCCAACCTCCATTGACTAATTTTGTGCCTATTGATTTTGTTCCACCGTTTTTTATTTAATTATGGAGTGGCCTGAAGAAAATTTACTTAAACTGATTGCTTTTTATAAAACCAAATCCTTAGTCTTGGATCCTAAACTTAAGGACTATTAAAAAAAAAAAGATGATGCCTGGAGGGAAATAGGTGCTGAGATAAATATATCTGCGGACCAATGTAAGAAGAAGATATGTTTGCTGGGTTCCAATTGGCTTGATAAAAACAAAATAAAAAGCAGCAAGAATACTTGAAAAGGTACGTTATAAAACATAAATAATAACAATGTTACAAACTTTTAAACTCTTGTCATAAAAATGTATTATTTTTATATGTAGATTGTACACACTTTTTGTAATTATTATTTAATGACACTCACCTACGTCTAAGTATTACATGCTTCATAATTGAGAATAGGTACTAATACCTAGTTAATTAATTTTCAATTGTTATTCAACTTTGTTTTATACATAGTTTTCAATTTATATTTATTTTTTCAGGAGGATCTGAAATATATGTGATTGGGTGGTTTGCCTACAAAGCTTTCAAGTTTCTGGAGGACAGGGATTTGCCAAGAAAGAGAATTACCACGGTGAGTAAAATTAACTTACTCAAGCATATTTGTTTTGCCACTCTAGAAATCTTAAATGTGTGCAATAATCAGCTATTTCATCCCTAATTATTTACAATAATGTGTGGCTCTTTGGGGGACATTTGTTAGTGATAACATGGACATCATATCTCCCTCATTCCTCCATGACCCTTTAATTAAAACTCCATTAACTTCATGGTCTAATGTGCCAACAAGTGTGTACAAATTTGTTGAATGGGTCCTTAGATAATTATGCAACAAAATGACTGTCATCACTATTAACTCAGCTGTTTCGGGCTCCAAAAGCATTGGTTTTCTTAAAACCCGAAACGCTGCACTTGATATACCGAAGGTGTTTTCAACTATCCGATGGCCCTTACTCTAACAACAATTAAAATTTCTCTGAGGAGTTCCTTTGGCAAAGTCAGCAGAGTATGGCTTCATGAAGTTTTCACTCAGAGCAAACACACTATTGCCTGCAAAAAAATAAGGTATTTGCATAAAACACCTCGGTAGTTCTTCTGATAATGGAAATCCCAATGTGTTTCCTGTGAGAATGCGATTTAACTTGCTCGCTTGAAAAACTCCCCCATCTGAAATTCTTCCTTGTCATCCCATGTCAGGAAACATAAAGTTGTAGTTTTCATCCACTAATGCAAAAAGCACAATTCTGAAGTTGGATTTACAATTGAAGAACTCTGTACCCGAGATCACTAGAGCTTGCAAAAAACTGTGTTTCCCGTCAAGGGCACCAACACAGTGAGGCAGGTTCCAGCGTGTTTATGTCTTGCTAACCCCCTTCCAAGCTGTAGGAGTAGTGGGTAGCTAAAACAGAAATCATATTTAAACACTAAAAGCAAAATTCAGTTAATTTGGTCAAATTATTTGTGTTTTATTTCAATTTAAAGTTATATAATGTAAAAAAACACCCTTATTAAATAATAAACCAAAAATTGCCGTCCGAGGGAAAACATTTATGCAAAATATATTTTTAAAAATAGATAGTATTTCATGGAATGATATGTACATTTACAGGAGACAGATGGGATACCTGAAACTGAAGATGACATCGAGGCAGGAGTCTTGTCTTCCAAACAAAGGGAACAAGAGGCAACAGTGTCATCTTATACTCCTTAATCTACTTAGCAAGCGAAGGGAAAAGGAGATGATATCAGTTCATCAATGAAGAACAGTGTGTTAGACATCTTGAAAACTTCTGCAAAGAAGTTGGACAAAATCCCTCTAAACCCAACGAAATAGATTCATTTTATACCTACGTCACTGCAAAAGTAAATAAATACTCCTCTGAAGCACAGAAAGTGGTTTAGCATGCCATGTTTGAGATACTTATGAAAGCTGATAGAGGATTGTTTGATTGGTCTGCTACAAATTATCACTACTCCTGCAATTTTCAAAATCCTGCGAAAAGGGGACCTACTCTCCCCATGTATTCTCAACCATATTTTTCGCAACCACAGTAAGCAATGCCTCCTCCTGCCATCCACTCGCCACCTGAGGCAGCAGGTTCTCAAAATCAGAAAGCGACATTTGCCATGAAATTATTATATTGGCTGCTTATTTCATGTGATTTCAAGTCAATAATAAGCTCTGCACCAGTGTTTTTTTTATACAGGTGCCACCAACGTCATTGTTTCCTCTTCTTCTTGCACAAACTAACCATCACTAAAGCTTTTCCACTCATTACCAAAATCGCGTAATTTTCCTCGCGCGAAGACATGATTGCAAGTACATGCACCAGTGACAAATGACTGCTGGAGGCTCGCGGTTCGTTCCTTCCTATCTCCTATGGATTGCTGAAAGTTCGTTGTGAAAATAATTTTAACGAGTAGTTCACAAGCGGCTTGCAAATGGTTCGGCTCACAAATGTATGCTCACCTTAAATATCGAAATGAACCACAGCTTTCGGATGTAGCATCAAGTATCATATTTATGAAATGAAAAATGACTCTAGGACACAGGAATCAAACCCAGGATCTGGTATGTGCTCACAGTCATTCTTCACTCATTGTTTAGTAGAGAGTCTTTGATGGACGTGTGGAAATCATTGTCTCACAATTGGTTTCCTTAAAACCGAACCGATTTTATTTAACATTTCACCACCTTCCTTTATTAATTATGTTGAAATTGAATCTCTAGCCTACCTGAAGAGCTATGGTTTTTAAAATTCTAATAGAGTCTTTTGACCAGGACTGTGGAGGCGGTACGCCAAGCCTTTTACTCAGACACTTCTATTTATTTTTCTATTGTCAAACTTCGACTCCAACTCAGACTCCTTCAGAAATGGCTGAAGTATGAATGTAATTACTAATAACAAATTTACTGCAATAAAATTCTCCAATACAAATAACTTCATCGGAAGCTTTTCTGGACTTGTGAATGTATATTTAAAAAGTTAATTAGTCAATCCAAATTACAAAATATTAGTCCTAAAAATAAAAATAATATAAAGTTAAAACTATATATTTACCATGTATTTCGATAATATAATTTTTTATTTTGGAATCTTGAGTTTGTAAGCCTACATTTTTAACAACTTTGACTCCAAAGTCCTGCTTTTGACTTCCCTAAGACTGTTACCACTGGTTCAGCAGTATGGATTTTGATAACTTTACCTAATTTGTAATTTTTATAAACATTTAAATAATGACTGAAGGTAGTCATTCCATCTACTCTCACATTTTACTAAATTGGCCCTAGCTTTATAACCTAACGTCCTATGTCTGTTGATACATAAAGTTCCTTGATAGTCTATTTTTGCTATTTTGTTCTATCTTGCTAACTTTACCCATTAAATACTCTGTTTATTAATGTGGCACTGACTTTTGTTTAAGTTTGGTTAACTAATACTCTCTAAACAACGTAATTTCACTTCCCTTCTCTACCATATTAATTTTGAACATTCATTGTCAAACCATGGCTTACTTCTTCCTACTCATTTTATAGAGACCTAGACTACTCTGCGCTGCATCTCTAAAATAACATCATTTATATTATTTTATTATATTCAGCAATGTTGACTTCAAAACAATATTTTTGGATTTTCTTAACTTAAATTCCTACAGAAAGAATGCAAGTGGGTCACTTTTCCCATTTTTGGTGACTTTTTTCTGCAAGTCATTCTTACTCGCTATTTTAAAGAACACTCACTTTTATTCACTTTCTACAAATAATTGAAGCATTATTATGCTTTTCAGCTTTAAATTTTATTTTAAGAAAGACTCTCATATTTAGTAACTTTAACTTTAGATCAATTGATTAAAATGTTCATAGTTTCAAACTGAACCGGGTTTGACAGATTTTTCTCTGTTGATTTAATCCTTTTTGGTCCCATGTCAATTGTGGCATTTAAAATAATCGTGGTATAAATATGTGAAAATACATTTCCAGCATCTAAGAACTGTAGGTAGGCTCTTTCACTTGCATTCATTGAAATTATAATGTGCTGATAATATATTCACTTGCTTCAGAAAGTGCACACTAAATAGCTATAAATAAATAGGCCTAATTGATTTAAATATCATAGCTACATACTAGGTGTACATAGAAGTCATCAAATATGCCTGGAGAAAAATAAATTAAAAAATTAGCCTGGAAAATGATTACATTAAAAAGATATAAAAAAATTACAAAAGATAAGAAAGCTATCTGGACACAAGATGAGTTAAAAGAGAAAAGAAAAATTTAAGAATCAGAAAAAGAAGTGCAACTAAGATCTTTACATAAGCAATTGAAAGAATAGTGACTACATAAGTTTTGGAAAAAAAAAAAAATTAAAAAAAAATTTCGAGACAAGTGTTTGCCAAGTAGGGCTACAAAGAGAGAGAGAATATGTATATATGAATCAAACAACCTCCTAAAGAAAACCCAAAAGTCTTAAATATTTTCAAAATTATTAAATAAAACCCAAAATATAAAACTATTTACTTATGGAAATTATTTTGAAATTCAAGTTGAACATTGATTTTAACTGACCTATTTAATAGAGGGTTTTTTAAATGTCTTTTGCAAATATACACATATTTTATAGATACTTTTTGACAGATTCTGCCACTTTTCTCACTTATTTGAAGACACTTCAACACTTACTGGCATTATAAACTATTTTCTCCCACTATATGTAAATGCTGACAGCTGTTCATTTTTGAATGACAATGATTTTTTATTAAGATCAAGATAGAAAGGTTAAGTTTGAATTAAATAAATAAATTTATAGGACTAATTTGAGGCTTAGCTCAAAGAGTGTTGATTTGTTTCAATGACCACAATTATGGTTAACTTTGTAATGATACTATTTTGGACCCCTCTCATATATTAAAAAGTTATGGATGAAGTGAATTTTTCTTTAAAGAACTGTATGTAAAATATCATTTTAATACTTCATCCATGAAGGATCACACCATTTTAGAAATAATTTCAATACACTACACTTTAAAATCTTTTTGTTTTTAGTAAAGATAAACGCTGTTGTATTTTAGAAAATCATGTGCCACAATGGCGCCCTCCACCCAATAGGAAGCCAGCCTTCACAACATCAGATTTTCAGGAGTTTTTCTATTAGTTAGTTTTGACACTGAAGACAAGTGGTCCAAGAAGCAAGGGGTAGGTCATATATAAGCAGCTTGTGTGTATAAATCCACAGAGTAATATTGCAATGACAATGCCAGTAGCATAAATCTATACATTGCCGGTAGTATATTAATAGTGATGCACAGAATGACAGTGCTGGTGACAAGAGTTGACAGTAATATATCAATAAACAGAAAATATATTAACAGTTTGATTCATCACGCGGGCTTGTTAAGAGAACTCTGATATATATCATAGTAGTAACACAATTTTACACAGCACACAGTACATGGAACGTGTAATATCACAGAAAACAATCCGTAATTTAAATAAACTGTGTGCAGCATTGAAAGTCTTATTCATTTTATAAGAATAAAAATCACATATAATCAGATCACATAAGCGTGTACAAGTGTGTAGTAAAGCATGTATGCATCATCATCATTATCATCATAAAACCCAGCTGTCATTATAAATAGTGCTTAATCACAGGGCAATATCAACAAAATATCTCAATATAAAACCGTATCACCACAAGTGGCTCCCAATCGCAGGGCATCATTGGTACAGAATAGTTCCCATAATTGGTGCCATATCTTGGGTCAAATATCTCAATAAAAATCAATTTAATTCGATATCACTATAACTTGGAATTATCTATACCTCACCTTCATTCACGCTTTGTAATTCCCCGGGGATTTGAATCAATCTTTTATGTTGGTTTGATGGTTAAATTGGAATTGGACTATCATATGTGTCTGAACCAGTGCGTGTGTGTGTGTGTGTGTATATATATATATATATATACACACACACACACATACACACACAAACACATACTAGTCCAGTTCCAATTTATATACAGTAACAATTTTCATAGGAAGGGCCCACATCTAGGAAAGAAACCAGATCTACTATGACAAGTCATGTTATATGCATCTCTCATGTTTTATGGCTACTATCAACAGGTATGCCTATAAATTAATTATAATATTAAATTATTATATGTAAATGGAATTGTTTTGTATGTGTGTGTATGCACTGGCGCAGCCAGAATTTGTCTGGGGTTGAGGGTTAGTTTCCCTGACCAACTAAGCAGGGTCCATTGGTTTTCTCTAGGGAAAATTTGAAAATTTAAGTACTGCAAAATGCAACTGCATCAAAAGAAATACAATAATATCCTAAATAATTTAAAATAGTAAAAATATGGTCATGACTCTGTAATTATTATGACTATTAAGTTTTTATGAACACATTTTTATTTATGCATACTGCTATAATATTAAAACATGCAAGTTTCAATAAATTTTATTTTGGAAATTTGTATTATAAAACTATTTTATAAGCTAAAATCTGAAAATTCAAATAAGCAACTTGCACTAACTCTTAACTCACAAATGCTCTTTTGAACTAATTCGCTTTAGTCTTATGTTAATTCTCCTTAGCTTCATAGAAAGTTCATTGAGAACTTCATCCTCCCCATGTGGAAATATCATATCTGACCATAACTGGTCCATATCTGGGGCAAATCTGGCCAAATCCGGCATTTTTCCACATCTGACACCTGACACTGACATCTCTGGATGTATATCCATGAAGCTCATTAAGTCGGTCTTCATTTGTAGAGTTCCTCATGTATGATCTCAACAGCTGAACACACTAAAGGTCATTTTTGACAAAGGTTGGATTTTCATCTTTCTTCCAGGCGACTTCTGGTTCATTTTATCTTAAAGTACCATAGTCTTACACTTCTCTTTCCACCTCATTTGATTAAATCGTTTGATAGTGAAATAAATCATTATATAAGCCTGTACCAGCATAATCAACTTCAACTTGTATTATTGCTAGTGACTGGGAGGTTAGGGATCGAATCCCAAATTGATCTATAAAAGATGTTTTTTTCATAAAGTTTTCTACTCTACCGCCAAGCAAATGCGAATAAATTTGATCTAAATTCCACTTTCCCTGTCAGATTTAGTGTACATTTGCGGATTTAGTCCGAGTGGATAGTGAATGGGAAAGAATATAAAGTAACCCTTATATTAAATGTTTCAATGAAAGTGTATTTTCTAAATGTAAGATATTTTTTTCAACGAGCACCCAACCCATGTAGGCCAAGGACCCCTAGAGGGTTGTATATATTTACAACCGTATCTCAGGATGGAGAGCTCTACACAGCTCTGTGCATGTCGACATCGAGACGCAATGTGCTGGAATCTGAACCTCGTGAGGAATGTGGCTGGACGTCGCGGCGCGAGCCTTCGTATCGATCTACACACTCTACAGCGTCGTCGTCTTGCGAGGCCGAGCTACCCCCCCTTTCATGACTTCCTGGACTACATTCTGGTCCCGAACAAACTGATCTCGTTTCGTTGCCTCAGCCTGTGGTCAAGTTGGGGAATTCACTAGACATTGAAATGTTACTCAACCACCTCTGCTGGTTCGAATCCTTGCTAAGACAAAGTTTTGTTCTTCGCAGGGAGGGTAGAGCGCGCTGAAAGCAGTTGAAATACGGGTGATTCGGAGTTCACAATAGGTGTGTTCTTAGGCGCTAATATATCCAATAAAAGAGTAATTTACGTCTTAGTCTATATGGTAGGGATGAGTAGGATGATTTAGTTAAAGTGTACTTGCTTTAGCTTGGAGAGGTGGGTATAAAAACAGCCCTAAAAGTGCTTCTCGTCAGGATTAAAACCTAAATCTGATTAAAAATCCAGTCCATTTAAAGTACGTTAGTGGCCGCATTGTCTAAGGTGTCACACTCGTAATAGACTATTTCACCGATGACGGGTAGATTAGGGGTTTGTATCCCGGTCGGGTGTCCTGAGGTTGGTTTTTTTCCGGATGGGTTTTCGCTCTCCTTCACCGCAGATGCAGAAATACTTTATCTAAATGTAGACTTCCTCATCCTTAACTTAATGGTTTAATTACAAATGCGTGTAACCTAAAGGAGTAGTAAAACACGGTGCTAAAAAAAAGTTCTAACACCATCTGTCACGTGACCGTCAGTATGGGGCCCAGCCACCAATAACCCAAAATGTTTGTCACGTTACTTGAGACACTCATAGTTAACTGTATGGGCCAGTTTCATAGACTTAGTACGCCTAAATTGCGAATCGATACTAAATACAGAACGACACTTAACTAGACCAGAATGGAATGGGCCAATTTCGCATATGAAACTGGCCCATTCCATTCAAGTTTAGGTAGGTATCGTCCTTTATTTAGTATAGAGCCGCACTTGAGGCGTACTAAGTCTGACTATGAACTAATTATTACTTTAATATGTTACAGATGAGGTAGCAGGGTTGCCACGCACCTGGAAAACCGGGAAAATACAGGGAATTTGTTTGTGTCTGGAAAAATCCGGGAAAACACAGGGAATTTCACCCAAAAGCTAGAATTTACTGGAATTTGTTAGTGAATTTGGGGAATAAAGCGCTTGCAAGCGGAACAATATAGACTTAAATTTGTAACTGGAAAATTGAGCAGTCTGATTGGAACACGTCTCATTTATGATGACTATGCTTACCAGCACCTCATCAGCTTGAGATAAGTCCTGAGTGCAACTGAGACGACTCGTTTTCGTTCGGCAAATGCCGCACATTTTCGGCTTCCTCCACTCACCCCCGCTATAAGACAAACGTCTCGTTCCACCCCCACATTTAAACTCAAAATTGTATTTTTGGTATTTCCCATTTTTTTTTCATTCCATTTAGGGTAGACAGAAAATATAACCAATTTTTCATTCTAGAAAATGTGTCATTCATTTCTCATCATTTTACAAATAATTCTTAAACGTGTGTTTCTCTTGCACAATAAAACATGCTTCCAATGACAAATTACCACTCTTCATTTCTAAAATGTTCTTTAAAACAAAATTAAATGCCTCTATAATTATATCTATAATATCTATTAGGTGTCTGGAAAAATGAAAATTTTCTCTGGAAAACCTGGAAAACACAGGGAATTTGGTAATAAGAAAATAGTGTCAACCCTGGGTAGGTTAAATTTATTGGAGCGAGGCAAAAGCTGCCGAGCCACCACGTGTTGATAGATAAGAGGTGAGGCAGTGCTCTCGTTCGACCTCGGTTTGCTTCATTTCAAATCTGCCTCTAGTGTACACGCCACTCGACCAACTAAGTGGGCTTCTGGGAATTATTTTTTTACTGTAGATTGTGGTTTCCACCCTCTATTCAGACGAATGTTGAAAAAATCCCCTAAAATTCATTATTTTCCTCTGCTCCCTTAGATTAGAAAGCCTAAGTGCAAGTTTCATACTACGCCTCAAGTGTAACGCTACACTAAATACAAGACGACACCCACTTAGACCATAATGTAATGGGCTAGTTTCATATTTAAGTGAAACTGGTCCATTCCATTCGAGTTTAGGTATGTGTCGTCATGTATTTAGTGGAGTGCCGCATTTGAGGGGTATTCATTCTATGAAACCATTCCATTCGTGTTTAGGTAGGTGTAATGTATTTAGTGGAGTGTCGCGTTTGAGGGGTATTCATTCTATGAAACCATTCCATTCGTGTTTAGGTAGGTGTAATGTATTTAGTGGAGTGCCGCGTTTGAGGGGTATTCATTCTATGAAACCATTCCATTCGTGTTTAGGTAGGTGTAATGTATTTAGTGGAGTGCCGCACTTGAGGGGTATTCATTCTATGAAACCATTCCATTCGCGTTTAGATAGTTGTAATGTATTTAATGGAGTGCCGCACTTGAGGCGTATTCAATCTTAATTTAAAATTGGCCCTAGATCGCTGATAGTCTAATTTTAATTAGTTTGTCGCTGATTCTACGTCAAACACACTGGCTTTTTTCCTGTTCCAGCCATACGTTTACACAGTCAAAAAGTATGTAGTACGTATGTCTTTCTCCACCAGATCACATGGCAGAGGATGTGCGTGTAAGCGTTTGTTTCCTAATAATTTAATATTGCGCGTCTGGGTTATATCATTATCAGCCCAGTAGTGATAAGATGAGCCAGTACTATGTATCGTTGCCCAGGGGATTGTACAAGTCGTATATGCTTTCCGTGTAGGCTCTTTCCTTGTCCCGATGAGGTGATAGTGAGTATAAGGGTGTGAACCCAGTGGAAACATTTAAACCTAAATTAGTTCTAACTAACCAAACCCTGGTGACCGATGGTGTGGTTGTTCTTTCGGGGAAAATACTCAAATGTACCAGACGGTAATCGAACCCTCGACACCTGTGCTCGTAGCTAGGTACACTGACCATTACACCACAAGGCCGGTTTGTTTCCTAATTTTCCTTCTCTTTACAAGCATTAGTAACAATAGTGGAGGTGACCTGGTGGTCTAAGGGTAAGGTGTCGGACTTCTGCGCTGGGGTCCGAGGTTCAATGATTGCCAAACCCTTCCTTCACCTCTGACAAGACGTTTATTAATCACAACTTGTGAATGTGGGGAATGCAAGGCCTCCACCGTGGTTCGGATTCCACGTTAAACTGTAGGTCCTACATTTCATCTCACAATCACCCTACCATTACAAATTAGCGTAAGTGCGTATAACCCAAACGGGTAGTAAGACGTGGTGCTAATAATAATAAGTAACAATAGTGCCTCATCGCTTGAGTCAATTTTAAATAAAATTATATCCAGTTGTTACCAAATAAATGTTGGACACCGGTGTTCCACCACTATTCGCCACACCTTGACGAGTGTCTCAGTGTGATTATACCCTAATATTGACCTGTTTACCCTTCTCAGTCACGGAAGCCGGTCAGAATACTCACATAACGTGCGCTGTGGTAAAGATGACACAGGAGATTGTATGGATGTAATTAAAAGGATTCGGCCAACGCCCGCGATTAAACACTGTTATTTGAACTAAACTTGGACGCTATGCGTCTTCGGGTAACTTACAACTTTAAATTTCATCGCACCAAAGTATTTACACTCCACGAATAGTCCGTCTTAAAATAGTTTTCAACTATTGAACGCGTTCCTGAATGTCTTGATGGGTCCTTTACATGGTCCTTTCTACTAAATTAAGGCTGTTCAAGACTGTTAGTTGTAAACTACTGTATTTATTTTGTTAGGAAACTATTTCTTCTTCTGGTTAACACATTTTAGTTCTAAAATAAACATTGTTCAGGACCTTCAATAATATTTTCATTTATACTAATATTATAAAGAGGAAAGATTTGATTTTTTATTTTTTGTTTGTAATGGATAAACTCAAATACTACTGGACCGATTTAAAAAAATTCTTTCACCAATATAAAGCTACATTATCAGCGAGTAACATAGGCTATATTTTATTTTGAAAATTTAATTTATTCTTCATAAAAATGTCGATAGTATATTATATAGTCGTTGGAAAAAAAAATTGTCGTAGGGAAAGTGGGGTTGGTGAAGGGGGCGGGGAAGTAGGGGTGAGGAAAGAGGAATGAGATGAAAATAGGAGGGAGGATAAAAAGAGGGAGGGGGTTATACAATGACGGTAGAACTGTATTTTCAAAAAAATAAGTAAAAAATATATTTTTTTATATTGACATGATGGATGATTTGAAGCTTTGTTTTACAGGATTATTTACAATATTTTTTTACGGGGAAGGGGGCTAGTTAGTAAATATAAATTGTGCATTTTATTTTCGACGCGTCTTTTCTATCCGCCTGGGTTGCCTTCATTTAATATCGAGAATAGGGTAGGGCTGAGGAAGGTATAATTTAGTGTAACTGGAGAGTGGGAATAAATTTATTCTATATCTCTCTTGACACACGGCCGGCATTCCAACGCGGACATCCCTGTCACTGGCAAATAGAACAAGACGAGACTGATGCCTTTGGCTGCGTGCCTACAAGTCCAGGCATTGGGCGTCGATACATTGTGTTGGTTCACTTTCACCAAGTAATAAACTAGCTGTCTGCCGTTTTAGTTATGGAATTGGGTTTGGTAAGCCACCCACAGTTTAAGTTTAGAGATGCTTATTAAATTCTTGAAAAAAAAAGTCTTACACATTGCGGCTTACGTGTAAGAGATAGTGTATTTATAATTTTCTAAAGATTTTCAAGGAATTAAAAGAAATCAAGCTATAAATATGAGTAAAGATTTACCCAGCACGTGACAATCCATGGATAGCTCAGTGGTAGAGCATTGGTGCGCTAAGCCCAATATCTCGGGTTCGAGTCCCGTGTCCAGGTATAATTTTTCGATTGGTTCGATTATAAATATTTTGCATAAAGCGTTTTTATTAGTATGGGTTTATACTCATGCATAGTATACAACTAATATCGAATAGTGCATCGCGTATTATGTAGAATGCATCATATAAATACAACCGTTTAAAATTTAAACTCGGTGATGAAATTCATACTCAAATCGATTTCTATTTATCTCTAAAGTTAGCCTAACGGAGATAACCTCTGCTCTAGTAAATAAGGTATTTTACAGATTTACACCTACTGGCAAAAACAAAGTTCATTAAACTGTACCTATAGGATGATAATGACCTATTTGATTTTTATATGGCCCTGATTTTATTACTTTCGTGAACATTAAGGTAAACCTACTGCCCAACAGTAAAATCAAAATTATTTACCCTTCATTTTCAATCATATTTGCACCCGCTTTGGTGGCCGCCAGGTCTAACGCGCTACTCTCACAGGCTAGACTGCCGATGATGGGGAGTTGGGGGTTCGAATCTCGATCGGATGTACTGAGCAGTGGTTTTCAAAAATGGTTTTATACTCCCCCTGCATGCAATTGGAGGTACACTATATCCAAATATAACCTTCCTAATCCCTAAAACTATAAGAGTATAAGACGAACGGGTAGTAGGGCGTGGTTCTAAAACAATCATATTTGTAATCGTATTCATCGTGTAGCATTTGGCTACAAGCATAGGAGAGTCGAGTCAGGAAAATATTCAACTTAACCCGTTTCACCGTCCCTGCGTCTAGGACTACGAATCGGGGAGAAAAACAACAACCGAGCATAGCTGCGCCACGAGATAGACTAGCCACTGCCATCAAGGTTCGAACGGCGCCCACTAGAGTGCACCACACAGCCAAAGGCGGTCCAAAGAGCTTAAAATGTGAAGAGAGGTTCTACTATATTCTAGAAGGTTCCAGTTGTTTGGAGTGTATAGTAGAAGTTATTGTTGTCATGCGCATTCCCCCCCTTGCTGATCCATGTGTATTCCCCCACCATATATCCTGTTCTCCAATGTTCTCTGGGTTTTCTTGTATATATAGTTATGGCAGGGCAGCTTGTCGGACACTCTTGGACAGATAGTTAAAATGTAAGAACAAATTTCGTTTTTGGCTTAGTAATACTTCATCATTTTTAATTATTTATTTATATATTTAACTTTTCAAATTTCTTGTTTCGGCAATACATTATTAGTTTTGCAATGGGAATTTTATAATGCATGTAGATCTTAGATCGATATTGAATTTTGTCACGTATTAAAAAAGTCGATTGTTATATAGATTTCGATACTTGATTTATTTTTATGGGTATCGATACTTAATTTACTATTGGAAATGTCGATACATAGGTTATTTTTGCGGAGATCGATTAATTTGAGGATATAACTTCTGACCTAATTGTGAGACGGAAGAAAATATATAATGAGGGCTAATATTGATATTTTGCATCCAATTTTGGTTTTGTCATTTATAAATATAACAAAAACAGGTTTCACTGGCAGTTTAAAATTTATTCTTGAGAATATCTATTGACCTTATATGATTGTGCAATTTAGTTAGGATTTTGTATATAATGGGAATGTGTATAGATTATTTAGGAAAGATGAAAGAAGTTTGAGCGCTCATCTTTGTAAATAATGAAGATAGATATTGTAATTGATATTTGTTTACGAGGGTCACGTAACTTTACTAGTTTGTTCCGTGCGGAAAGAAATGATTTAATTATTATTATTCTTTTCTGATGCAGCTGTTTTGAGTGTGAAACTGCATTTAACTTTGATATTTATTTTTTACCTCATTCATTCTACATCTTAAAGAATATTTTTTTTTGTAAACTCGACTATCATTATGATTTATTAATATATCTTTATATTGTTCAAACTTATTCTTATATATATCTAATTATGTTATTTATGAATAAATACCAACAATGCAACTTCAAGTTTTCTTTAATGTTAGGAATAGAGATAATACCCCAAAGTGATATGTATGTTTTCTTATCTTTTTCTTTGTGGGTATATATATATATATATTTATTTATTTTGTGGTATATATACTTGTTTGTATTTAACGATTTGTTTTTGTTTTACCGTCGATTTAACCCTCTTCAGTAAAATTAAACCACAATAGGAGGTCCAAATGAATAACATTTTTAAAAAAAGGACAAATAAAATGTTTTCTTATCTTTTTCTTTGTGGGTATATATATATATATATATACACTGTCTTTGAGGTGTGAGTTGCGCGCACTGAGTTTCGAATGTTCATACTCAGACATTCAAAACAAGAACTCCAGCTACTCACTCCCATTACCCTTTTATCTGTCCTTTTTTTATGTTATTCATTTGGACCTCTTAATGTGGATTAATTTTGCTGAAGAGGGTTCAATCGACGGTAAAACAAAAACAAATCGTTAAATACAAACAAGTATATATACCACAAGTCATTTCAAACATGAAACGAAAATACTTTCCATATGTTGTGTACACTAGTGTTCAAGGGGGCTGTCTAGGTATATCATGATTTTGGTAGGAAGAACAATATCGGGTGGTTACTAAAGTTACTAAAACAATTTTAAAATATTCACACATCAACTCATGTTATTTGCAACTGTCACTTTTGATAGATATTATCTACTCCCATATCACAAACAATATAGTAAAATGTTTTTAATGTTGACTGTAAAGAAATCTGTTTGAATTTGCTTAGCTGTTCTTCCAACTAAAATCGGGCTTTAGCTTAGATAGGGCCAATTAAATGATTCACTAGGGTTAAATAGTGACAAAACCTTTAACAGCACATTGAGTTTGGTGTTAATTGTAATGAACACACTATTTTTTTTCAATGACCCAATATATAGTTTGAAAGTTGAAATTTTTTACACCGCAAAGCCCAAAAATCCTCATATTATGGTTGATCTTTTAGGCCTAAATGTCCAGGAAACGAAAGGTAACCTTTATGGAAATCCTAGAATGTATCTTTGTGAATCAAATTATGTATTTTAATATGGGTCACAACACAAATTATATTGCAACTAGTATTGTCCTCCCCCGTTTGATCTCTTACTGCCGGAAAGCTCCTTCCATTAGCGTTATAAAACTCACTTATATTATGATTTCGGTAGGAATAACAGTGGAAGTAAATTACTAAAGTTACTAAAACAATTTTGATATATTCATACATAAAGTAATCTTATCTGCAGCTGATAGATATGGGATAGGGGATTGAACCCCAGACCCCTAGTACAAAAGTCCGACACCTTATCCCTAGACCACCAGGTCACCCTTATCTACTGTTCTTCCAACCAAAATCGAGGTATAGTTTCTAACTTTTGTGAATTTTCATTAGACTATTCTAGCGCCTAAATTGACACGAGCCTTTTATCACATTCTCACTACTCGATAGTCTCATCTCATTCCATTGATATAAGTCCTTGCACAATGTGTAAAAAGTTTTTTGTTTTTAATACCGTGTCTCACTATCTGTTCGAGCTATGGATGAAGAAGGTTAAATTTAGAGGAAGTGTAACGGAATTTG
The DNA here is from genome assembly GCA_902151445.1 of Timema monikensis. Lineage (NCBI taxonomy): Eukaryota > Metazoa > Arthropoda > Insecta > Phasmatodea > Timematidae > Timema > Timema monikensis. Next base: position 360,081 of record CABFVZ010000002.1, on the reverse strand, counting down.
TGTAAAGAGAGAGTGGAAAACCATTAAGGAAAAACAAACTTCATTACATCCGACCGGTATTTTAACCTTTATCTCCCCGTCACCGAGAGTCTAGGGCAGTGGTTCCCAACCGGGGGTACGCGTACCCCAGGGGGTACGCGAGAGGCCGTTGGGGGGTACGCGAAAAGAAAACGGTAATGGCGGCCACCAGCTAAAAATAAGAATTAAAAACATATGAAAAAGAATTTTAAAAAGTAGGTAGAGGTTTTTACTAATATTGTCAGTTGTAATATTGGCCTCCATATCATTAAAATCTTCTATGAAAGAGGGGTTGAGTCCGCTAGAAGGAGCGGCCTTGCCTCCTCCCGCCCACGCCGCTGAGAAAGGTTAAGGGGTTGTGTCCGCTGGAAGGATCGGCCTTCCCTCCTGCCCGCGCCCAACCCCTCGCCTACATCCCTCCGCTCAGGATTGGCGCTTTCCTTCCTCGCGGCTCACCCTTCCTCGGTCTTTTAGACTTGATAATTGACGCGTGCTGGGCTGTGCATAAAAACAAAGAATAAATTAGTGTTGTGTTTAACTTTTGTTGTGGTAGTTTGTATTGAGTCGTATGCTTGTTATTGCTATAATAATACGTCAATTTTTCTACCAACTACCTACTAATCACGTGATTTACGCTATGGATCAGTGGCTAAAAACTGGATCTGTGCGGAAGCGGAAGTTGACTGAAACAACAAATGAAGTGCCGTGCACATCATTCGACACTGATTGGACCAACAATACGACACCACAACAGGTACAAGAACCATTGCCAGAGCATGTGAGTAAACAAACTGCAGTTTCTTCTTATTCTTCTTCTTCAGAGGGAATAATAACCAAGAAAAGAAGGTATTTGGACAGCTACATTAATTACGGGTTTTCATATATAGGAGAAGAGGACTGCCCTAAGCCCCTCTGTGTTGTTTGTGGGGAAGTATTAAGCAACGGTTCAATGAAGCCTTCTTTGCTCACACGCCATTTACATACCAAACATCCCGAGCATAAAGATAAAGATGCCACGTTTTTTCTACGGTTGAAACTTCAGAGTTCTGTAAACGTTAAAAAACATTTTGAATCCACCAAAAGTGATTCATTCAAAGCTACCGAGGCCTCCTACTACATTAGCTATCGTATTGCGAGACGAGGTAAAAACCACACCATTGGTGAAAATTTAATTTCACCGTGCCTCAAAGATGCTGTCAGATGCATGCTTGGAGAGGAAAGTGCTCATAAAATGAGCTTAATACCTCTCTCAAATAACACGGTGTCTCGAAGAATACGGGACATGTCAGACGATGTTGAGAGCACAGTCATAAGTCACGTCAAAGATTGTGATTTTTTTTCTATTCAAGTCGACGAAAGTACCGACGTTGCGCAATATTCTGTGCTACTTGTAATTGTTAAGTACTTGAAAGACTTAGAATTTGAAGAGAATCTCCTTATTTGTCACCCAATGAAGGGCCGTACGACTGGTAAAGACGTATTTGAAGCAATTGATCACTATTTTGTTGAAAAAGGAATTCAATGGTCAAAATGCGTTGGGCTCACCACAGATGGAGGAAAATCCATGGAAGGTTGCTACTCAGGTCTTCGTGCGCGCGTGGCAGAAGTCGCCCCAAAAATGAAATGGACGCACTGCTGTATTCACAGACAGAGCCTCGCGTCGAAACCTTTGCCTCCAGATTTGAAAAACGTTCTTGATGAAGCGGTCAAGGTTGTCAACTTTATCAAGGCAAATCCTACTAACTCCAGGTTGTTTAAATTACTGTGTGAAGACATGGACATCATTCACAACACTTTACTTTTGCACACCGAAGTTAGGTGGTTGTCCCGGGGTAAAGTCCTGACGCGGCTGTTTGAACTTCGACACGAGGTAGCCCTATTTTTGGAAGAGCATCCTTTTAAAAATCTTGGATCCAGGATTCATGATTTTGAATGGTTACAAAGCCTTGCATACCTGAGTGACATTTTCCACCAGATTAATAAACTCAATCTTTCACTTCAAAAAAATTGTAACATTTTTCAAGTTGTCGACAAAATTGAATCCATGAAAAAAAAAATTGATTTTTGGGCAAAGTGCATTAAAAAAGGACAGCCTGAAGTGTTCGAAACACTTCACGATTTCTTGTCACAAGCCGAGCTAAATTTAACAGTCGGTGATAAGATAATTGAGCACCTGGAAGGATTAAAATCCTCGTTTGAAAAATATTTTTCAAAGCCGGAAATGGGAGATCGGTGGATATCTAATCCTTTCAAAGAAGAGTATTTTGAACTTGCTTCATTGTCGATTCCTGAAAAGGAGAATTTGCTAGAGCTCGCATCAGATACCACTCTGAAGAACCTCTTCAATGGTGGAATGGTGAATCTAGTCAGCTTTTGGACTCGTCGTGGTGACGAATACAGTGAACTTTCTAGAAAAGCAATAATGTTTTTGTTGCCGTTTGCTAGCACGGAGCTTGTTGAACGGGCGTTTTCTTCGTATACTTATATAAAAAATAAATATAGAAGCAAATTAGACGCAGCTCCGGATTTGAGATTGTATTTATCCTCTTTTGAGCCTAATTTTTCAAAACTATGTAACTCAATACAGTCCCAAATATCACATTAATTTTTCATTTTTCCAATCTTTGTGTTAATTTGTTTGCTTACTTCAATAATAAAAATCTATATGATGGAAAAAATAGACCATTTATTTTAATTCAACATATACCTTTTTGGAGAAATTTTCGGAATCTGTAATAGGTGAAAAAATTGAGGGTGGGGGGTGGAGGGGGATGGCTGGAGGATTTGGGGTAGGGGGTACGCGGAAAGGAACCAAGCCAGCTGGGGGTACGCAGTCTGAAAAAGGTTGGGAACCACTGGTCTAGGGTAATGCAAGAGTGACGCCTTAGACCATGCGTCCACCGAATCAGATGTAAATATTTGAAGCGAAATCTAATTTATGGACTGTAAACTATTTACTAATCACCATGTTTCGGCTATGAACGTTTTCATTGAAAATAATATGTTTCAACTTTTTATGGATTATTTGCTAAGCTCTATTCGCTATTTGTTTTCTTAGCACCGCCTCTTATTACCCGTTCGGGCTATACGTTCATTTACTGAAGCTAATGGTTCTAAGAGATGAGGAAGGTTATATATATTTAAAGGAAGTGTACCCGCATTTGCGTGGAGGTAGAGTGGAAACTCATTTTGGAAAAAGTACCCTCATTACACCCGACCGAGATTCGAACCTCGATCTCCCAGTCGTCTAGCCTACTGCGAGAGTGACATCTAAGACCATACTGCCACCGAAGCGGGTCGCTCTTAGTTATGGTTATGTTAGGAATAAGTATAAACACAGCCTTAGCCTTAATTTGAAGCATCCCTATTTAACATCATGACTGCTGGAAATCAAATCATTTTATAAGCGGAATAAAGTTTCACTCTGTCTCGGCGCTTAGCTTTTTTAAATTGGCCCTTGATGGGTTCGCCTTTAATTAAATTTAAGCCAAGAAAGCTCTTTGTCTAGTATTTTCTCCGCGCCCATCTTCCACCCTCTTCCCACTCCATTACGTTTGTAATATAAATTTGTCAGATTGTGCTCTTGTCGGGGTACAATCCTATCAAACTTTGCTTTTATCCGACTGCAGGGGGGGGGGGGGGCGGCCCCCCCCCTTTTCCCTACTTTTTATTTATTTTATAACGNGGGGGGGGGGGGGGGGGGGGGCGCTCGCGCATCTTGGACATATATATATAATTTAATTAGAGTGTCCATCTTACAGCTGATTAACCGGGAAGTTGGATACATTCTTACGCTCTAACCGGTGGGGTTGCCACTCACCCAGAAAACACAGAGAATTTCTAAAATAAAACTAATAAAATACTATGTATATTGAATAACTAAGCACTTGCTTATGTGGCTGCATGGTCTAAGGCGCATATCTCGTGTTGGACTAGACTTCCGATGACAGAGGGATCGGGAATCGAATCCTGATCTGGTGTACTTAGAAAGTTTTTCACAAATGGTCTTACACTCTCCCTCAACGCAAATTCTGGCACATTTCCGCTAAATTCAACCGTCCTCATCTCTAGTTCATTAGTGCTTAGTACATCTGTCTATAACTTGGACAGAAAGTAAAATGTGGCGCTAAAAACCCTAAGCACACTAATTCATACACATCTCTTTACAAATGAGAGCTTTCTAGTTAGCATTCTATTAATAAATTAATATGGTGAACGTGTTGAGCTCGACTACTGAGGACGGGGAGATCGAGGTTCGAATCTCTGTCGGGTGAACTGGGAGTGGTTTTTCCTAAATGGTTTTCCACTATCCCTCCACGCAAATGCGGGTTTACTTCCTCTAATTCAACCTTCCCAATTCCTAATCCATTTGCGTAATTAGTACTTAAAGCGTATAACCCGAACGGATAGTAAGACGCGGTGCTAAATAATAATAATAATAATAATAATATATGTCGAACTAGATTAAACAAGAGCGGTAGATGACGTCATTCAAACCGTATTCGTTCGTGTGCATGTGTTTACAAAATAAAGAGTTTTATGATGAAACTAATATTTTGTTTATCTAAGCCATAAAATCACAATTATGTATTTTATAATTTATGATGGTCAGTTATAATAAGACACTAAAATTGTGAATACAATACTTTTTTATTTATTATTCCACGCACTGTAATACCTTTTGTCGCCAAAACCACGAAGCAAAAGAAAAAGTGTTATTAATATTTTTGTTCTTTCAATTAATTACGGAAAAGTTAAAAAAGTAGTCCTGAGAGAAGTATTATAAGCGTTTGATAAAACTTTTTATTGATATGTAATATAGTACTACCAATAAATTGATGATTAACATATAAGTTAATATTAGTGACTTTCAACCAGTGTGTACAGTAAAAATCTTCTGCTAGCTGTCGGTATCCACCACTCCTACGTTGGATGAACTGTATCCTCAACTCGCTTCAATGATCGAATGGTCTAAAGAAGGCACATTGGACTTCCAATGGTAGCTAGATCGTGATTCTAGTTACGGTCGGATGTAGTGTGTGGTTTTCCGCTGATCCTCCACGCAAATGCGGTTACACTTCATATTATTTCATCCTTCCTCATCCTTAGCACATAGTAATTATTACATGTGCGAATAGCCCTAAAGTAGATAGTGTGACGTGCTGCTATTAATAATAACTGATATTTATTTCTAATGGTAATGGTAGCGATAAACTTCCAAACCACAAACAATCCTCAATTTTTTAATTGGTTTTTACCCTATTATAAATTACATATATTTAAGTTATGTGTCTATCTATCCAACAAAAATGTTCTACGATCTCACAACTGAGACATTTGGTGTGAAAAATAACTAATTTTATATTTGTATTATTATTTTGATAGAGAATGACACTTTGAAATAACAAACAACTTTTTAAATAACGCGAGATTTCTGGGTGCATGCAACGCGTTCCATCGGTTCGGTAGGCGGCTCCCACATGGGGAGTGGCACAGAGAATAAATTATAACCAACTCTTTCACAAGTTTTATTATGGTTTAATGCAAGATCTACTTTAGCGCTAAATCTAAAGGCGCTAAGATAGAATGGGATAAATACAGTGCTACCCGCACCGGTGGGCACGCCAACAAAGGCGTTAGTCTCGTTTAGTCTGGTTTGGTGATTATAAAGAGAGAGTTTCAATCCCACTCTCCTTGAACGCAAATGAGGCTACACTTTTTTGAATTACAGCTTTTTATCTCTTCCTATCTTAATAATGGTATGCGAAGAATATGGGTTGGTAGTAAAACGTAGTGTACGTAGGAAAATCATGGAAGATATGTGGTTAGAAACACTCCTGTTCGTCATCCCCACCACTACCACGTAGACTAAATGTAAGTGTAGTCTGGTTTTCCGGTGACGAGGTCTGAGCTCGAATCCCAGCTGATGTTTACTAAGGTAGTTTTCCCCTTAGTGTTTTCCCACTTTTTTTGTTTTTTTTTTACAAAAATGCAGGTAATTTCCATTCATTTCTACTTTTCTCATCAACCCGTTAGGGAAACTAAAATCTTTATAACTTGGACGGGTATTAAGACGAGGTGGTAAAATAAGACCAAGCAAGCTAAGGTGCTGTATCCGTTAACCGTTTGTTAGGCGGATAGTTTCGCGTTGACCTAAGATCTTGGGAGAGGTTACATTATTTCCCATATACAAATAATAATAAACCATTCATGAACTATTGACGTCAACTTTCGAGCGAGACACATTCCGGTCGAGGGTGATATTTCCCACGAAGACGACATGTCAGGTTCTCGTTGAACGATCTCTCACTGGAATATTCTTAGACGCGCCGTCGCTACGGAAAGCTGCTCTCAAATAAGCTCCCGTCCGGGAGGCAGCACCTCCCGCCCACCTCGTGCTCTTCATCGCCTCTCGACTAAGATGGCATTCACGCTGTGACGAGGCAGGATGTACCCTCCACTTCTTTATCCTAACGCGGTTTCTGGATTAATTCAGAGGAAATCTTTGGCTCGGCGGCGCGCATCAACACGACTCTAGGGAACACAAAACAATCGATTCAGAGGTCGGCGTCGAGTCGATATTTGTCTCGTGTTTGTCTGAATTCTCCTAGGTTTCTCTAAGAGCTCGGTTTGGTTGAATAAAAATGGGGCGGCTCCCTACATCAGTTGGAGGTTTTCCATAACCGTTGTTTGAAGCGGAAATAATCAAGAACATAGACTTGTACTTATTTTATTTTATTTTATTTACGCTTCGTCTTACTACCCGTTTTCCTATCCGCATTTAACTCTACTAATGGTCTAGGGATGAGGAAGATAGAGTGAATGTATTTGAATTTGATTCGGGGGAGAAAATCTCACTGTGAATGAATGCATTCATAAATCTTGTTATTAAAATGAATTAAAACCTACCCGAGTCACTGTCCATTCATAAATAAATAAGATAAGGCTGTGCGAAGTCCACTTTTTCAATTCGAAGCGAACTCGAATCGAAGAATATATTATGAAATATTCTCGAAGCCGAATCGAAGTTTGAATATTTTTTTCTAGTTGTTGTCCCGGCAAAGATTTATCTAATTACCAAACCCTTCCTTCACTTCTGACAAAACATCTTGTGAATGTGGGGAATGCCAGGCCTCCACCGTGGTTCGGATTCCATGTTAAACTGTAGGTCCTTCATTTCATCTCATAATCACCCTACCATTACACATTAGCGTAAGTGCGTATAACCCGAACGGGTAGTAAGACGCGGTGCTAATAATAATAATAATAATAATAATAATAGTAATAAATTCTAGTTGTTTTATGCCTGAAAAAAGATTAAATTGTGGTTATTTATATTACTTTATACACTAAATTTACGGAAAATGTTTTATTGCACAATTCTTTGTAATATTTAGTGTTACTCTGACAAATCAAGTTATCACAACATGCAATTCAATTTCTTCAGATTTTTTCCTCATAAATTTTAATTTATAAAGTACAAACCAAATGAGAATGGCAGTAATTGAACATAAATGGAGTATTTTAGCTCTTAATGTTTTTATTGACGAAGCTTAGAAGCCAAGTTGAAGTTTCAAAGCTTTGAACATCCCTAAAATAATATATTAGTAACGATCATATCACATTTAAAAAACTCCATTTCCAAGCCAGGCGTTATTCACTACTACTATTACTGCTTCTGCGACTATTATTATTATTACTACTATTGTTTAAAATATTTCTGAACTTGTATTTAAAAAAAAAAGGAGGCTTTGTTTAATTTCTCTTGCAGTGATTGAACGACCTTGAACAGCCAAATTCAACCTTGCTTTTTGGCAACATCTAAGGACGCAAGTATCTTACCATTGTGTATGGTATGCATTCTAAAGCAAGCTCTTTGTTATTTCTCGCTTTCTAGGTACAATTTTTACTTTGTTACTACTTACTCACTTTAAATAATGATGACTTGTGCATACTTTGGAGTAGAATCGATATAGTATTTCAATTGAATTTAGTTCCATCCCCCTCTCAATAAATTAATAGGCAGTTATTATACTGTCAAACTAAAGCGCCTACGAAAATGTGAGCTGGTGGAGTTGGCGTCAAGCTCGTATAGTCTGGTTTGCCGGTGACGGGAAGGTTGGGGCTCGAGTCTCGGCTGAGTGTTCTGGGGTCTTTCTTCCTAAAAGGTTTTCCACTCCATCCACATAATAACGGGCACATTTCTTTTAAATTATTCCCCACTCATCCCTAACTCATTAGTGTAAATATGCGGACGCAGGAATTGAGTAAAACGCGTTACAAAAAATAAAGTGTCTTTGTTAAATAATATGTTTGTTATAAAAATAGAATAAGATAATCTTATTTTTTGAGAGTTCCACAAAGCTGAGAACGCCACTGATTAAGAGGTATGTAAATACTTTACCGAATTACAATCCTATATGTTGATTTTACCAGGCGCATTCAAATTATTGGTATCGTTTGTTTCAACTCAACACATCGATTTAACCACAGTCAAATTTTCCTAAGAGAATCATATCTGACATAAAAAAGTTACTAGACATACTTTCCTTTATTCATGTGTCCTGTAACTGTCACTCGTAGTGGGTATTACAATACCTATAAAAGAATACTAAATAAATTAGTAAAACGTTAACTATTTTCGCCGCGAAAAATATGTTTGTATTTTCTAAACGGATCTTACTATGAAAACTGGACTGTGGATCCTGGACCAGCGCAACTATAATCTTTGTGGCGCCCTTATCAAATAACCTAGCTTCTTGTTGTCTTTATTTGATCTCTTCTTTGGATTTAGAGGGTGATTTATGGGGGGAATGGAGGAAAGGGGTTGGCTGAGGCGCCAAGAACTTAAATTTGTACCCGACCGGCGCCTTCTGAAGCGGAGGCCGTCTAGAAAGCAGAACTGCATTGCGCAAAGTCAACATCCATTGACTGGGCTGCCTCTCCTCTTATAATCAGGGGGATGGATGTAATTTTATAAAAATATATCTGAACCTATCTCGAATTTAGACTCGGGATATGTAGGGTATGTATAGACTCTCGGATATGTTTTGTTTGGCTAGTTGTTTTCCATGTTGACGGATCTATCGCTTTTCTTTGAGGTCTTCACGACCCACTTTGGTACTCAAGGTGGTTTCTGAACATGGACAATGAGTGTTTTGGAGGAGTAAATGTTCTAAACTTGTATTATGATAACATATACAGTGGAACCTGCACAATTCGAACTAAAAGGGATCAGGGAAAAATTCGAATTAAATAAATTTCTTAAAAGGAATTGAAAAGAAACACAGTTAAGTTTGCAAATAAACTAAGAAACTTTATTAAACGTATTTGGACATAATCTATTTACAATTTCTTTAAAATTTCGGAGATTTTTTTAATGTTTTCCTGTCTCTCAATCATATTATATGATTCTAATGTAATATAATTCTAATCTAAGTTAATGATTTATAGGTCCCTGGCCTGGACAGTGACATCACGATACACACACACACACACACTAAATATGACACTACTATACAATATGTACTAAACAAAATAAATTTGCACGTCACAAGAATATCGCTACGACCGAATCACTAAGAACAGCACACGTAACCGCTCGAGAAGTTTGACCTTGACTAAAGGAGTACAGGACTCTGCGTATAAACAAAGACGTATGAGAAGGGGGAGGGGCGTGAAGAAGGGTAGTGACCGCATTCCAACGTCGCCTCCCCTGTTTCCAAAAATAGAACAACACGGTGCCGCAACTAGAAGTTGGAAAATAATACTGCACAGTACATTACAGCTTACAAAAAGTTTGAATTAACCAAGACAAAATTCGGAATTATCCACAATCTTTTAACATTGTTTTAATACAAAATTCACTGGACCGGGAAAAAATTCGAATTACGGAAGTTCGAATTAGTCTGTTCCACTCTAATATAAATACAGTGAAATAGCCCTTAACGGACACCTCTAATTAGTGTACTCTTCTTTATAGCGGACAGTTTAAATTTCCCCAGGAAAATAACATGGACTCTTACGGTGAAACAATTTCTCAATAACGGACACGGGAAATGCTAGATGTGCTTGTTTGTACATACAAATATCTAAATATGGGTAGGGGATGGGGGGATTGGAACCCTCAGTCCATATAGCCTACAGCAGTTTGCTGTATGAATGTCAGAAAGGCCATTGTCTCGCCCGAAGTTTGAGTCGTCTCTTCCTCCTTTAGGAAAATTTTATAAATAGCCAACTTAGTAAGAACTACTGTACTTCAAGATCATACCTCCCACCCCTTCCGAACCTTCATGAGTGGGGGCTGTACCATCAGTTTAGTTGTGCTTGTGCTGACATACACAGTACAGAAGACCTACAGTTCATATCTCATTTTATATACATATTATGTGTATTTTGCAGTCTGTACAGTAAATTACTTACAGTATGTATTCATTCCTGCATACAATACTGCACAGTACATTAATTAGATTGTTGTAGTTAATATCGACAATATAGATACAGACTGTAGGTTCATATGGATTTAACTGTGTTAATACTGTAAGTAAATGGGTTTTTTTTTAAGATTAGTTAAATGCTTTTTTTTTAAATAGCGGATACTTCTTAATAACGGTTGTTCTTTCATCCCGAAAGGTGTCCGTTATTAAGAGATTAAACTGTACTTGTATGTGTAGATAATTCAAATAAGTGAATTCTACTTAATTTTTACAGCTTTCGGTTGGTATTATGAGATACACTTGACTAGTATCACACTATTATATTGTCTTATTAACTTATGGGTAGGCGCTACCTGCTCAGAGTAGATAATTATTTTCATTTAAGTCCGTACTTAGGGCCGGTATTATGACTACTAGATAAATATTGCTATCGGGAGGTTAAATTTAGCGACCAGATAAAGGCTCTCAGCCAGTTTAAGATTTTACGCGTATTATGAACTGAATTTATCTGCCGGATAGTTATCTGAAGGATAAATTTATTTGTATGCAGAAAACGCAAGGTTGGTACTGTTTTTACTGGTGCGCGCATGCGTATCCCTACTCTTACCACTACTATCTGCCAAGTGACTAAGACGCTAAAAATGTGTTTAATAATGGCAGCTAAATGAGTGTGAGTAAACAGATGGCGTCACATGGGTGCAGAAGCTAAGATGTCTTGCAAGTACTAATTTCGGTGTCCGCCAAAATGTGGTCGATAATTGGGCACAACGTTTACAAAATTTAATTGATTATAGTCAAATTTTGATAATTGGTTATTATATAGATATAAATCTACAAATAGCTCGTCAGTTTATATAAAAGTGTGAATTAAATGTTCTAACTTTATATAGTTAGAGCCCGGGCCTGTGCTTACTAAACACGTGAACCAAAATGTTAACCTAAAAATAGATTCTGATATGTGAAACCTCATGAAAAACAACGCGTCACTATGGCAACAACCATTTTAACTTTATTTTTGAAAAACACGTTGAGAATTTAATAAGGAAGCAATTTATAATGTATTTATAGATTTCAATATAATTAGTAGGATAAAATGGAAATTTAACATAAAATATCTAATATTATAAAATAAGTAATATAGTTTAGTAAAATCAAACTGAGTTAAATTGTACACAAAAAGTAAAATATATAGTAACACATTAAAATGTGAGTCAATTCACAGAAATATATATATTTTAATGTGTTACTATATATTTTACTTTTTGTGTACAATTTAACTCAGTTTGATTTTACTAAACTATATTACTTATTTTACATTATTAGATATTTTATGTTAAATTTCCATTTTATCCTACTAATTATATTGAAATCTATAAATACACTTTAACTTTCAGATAAAAGTTATCAGGTACTTAAATCTCCCGATAAAAATGTGATGGACAAATACATTTTATCTGGTAGATGGTTTTATGGCAGTCATAAGACGCACTTTTAAATTATCCACCCGATAGAAATATTTATCTGCCAGATTAATATCTATTCAGGAGTCATAAAACCGGCCCTTAATAGATTTATATATAAATATGCTCACAGATAAATTTCGTAAGGAACATAATGGTAGACATGCTCGTACAGTGGCGCACCTAGATTTTTTTTATTTGTTTGGTGGAGGGGTTAATGTATCGAAGCTATAATTTCTCTTCTTTACAATTACGAATTTTATGGGAACTTTTGAATAACAATTCATAAGTCTGGTTTTAAATTTTAGCTTATACATTTGGCCCACCTTCATTGCGCTATAACAGTTATCTTACCTATACGTCACAATGTTTTAATATTTTAATAAAATTACATATTATCTGAGGTTCATTTCAAGTTTTCGTCCGCTTTTTTTAAAAAAAAGTGTCATTTTTGTGGTCATATTTTAACATTATTAGATCAATAAAATCCAAATCTTACTAATGATTTTTTTTGTCTATCTTCTCCAAGTAGAACATTCTACGGGTGAAGTTCAGTCCAAACAAGATAATCTTTCCTCAAGGGGTGATGGTAGTAGACCAAGTTACCGCCAGATTGTCCCATTGTATTCGCAGGCGTGCCACAAAGGGACCGATCGACAGATTGACATAGCTAGAGGAAATAGAGATGAACATTTTCCAGTAAATATTTAATATATTTGACTCACAAGGGAAGGGAATGTATTTGTAATGACTTTGATCATAATATTGAGGTATTACAATATATGGTCTACAGCAGAACGTGAAGCCCTGATATTTGTTACACTTATGGATTCTACCACCAAGCGGTGTAGAATATATAGATAGGTAAATGTGAGAAAATAACTGGATAGCAATTTGCTCCGCTCAGAAATGCAAACCACCATTATGTCAACTCACATTTGTTCGAGCATCAGAATCGAGCCTTAGTAAAGTGTTGGTTGTGTCATATAACGTTTTCCTTATTTTCACAAGAATAATGTATGTTCTCAAATGACACTACACACCGCTACCCTTGAAAGGTGGTGGTGGCGGCTTCACCATAGTTTAACCCGTCAAGGTAAGTTTGATACCTTTCAGGGTAAACTGGGTGTCCATATTTAGGTTTCATTTTAGGTTTTTCTTCGGGGGAGGAAAGGGCCATATAACACTACTGCATCTCTTTAACAATGTGTAAAACGTCATGCGGTTCTCAAATTTACAAGTCCATGTGGTATGGTTGGTGATGTCGCAGCTCACGAAAAATGGCTTGTTGCAGTTGACCCATTTCCCTGGATGACTTTTTTTAAATCTCAATAAAGGACTTTAGCTAAAGGCGCATTCAAAATATGTGATATTTTCCTGTTCGTTTATAAGAATTTACTAGTTTATACTTATAAAATTAACTATCCTTAAAGTTTACCTGGTGGTCTAGGGGTAAGGTGTCGGACTTCTCTGCTGGTGGTTCGGGGTTCAATCCTCGGTCCCGGCACAGATTTATCTAATTACCAAACCCTTCCTTCACCTCTGACAAGATGTGTATTAATCACAACTTGTGGGGAATTCCAGGCCTCCACCGTGGTTCTGAGCCCACATTAAACTGTTGATCCTCCATTTCATCTCACAATCACTCTATCATTACACATCAGCGTAAGTGCGTATAAAGGTACGGCCAGACTGAGCGCGCGAGCGAGCGACTAAAATATAAAATAGAACACATTGGTTGTAATGGGAGGTGGCCACACTGGAGCGAGCGAGAGCGCGCGCGCGCTTGAAAGATAGAACTGGTTCTATTTTTCAAGCGCGCGCGCTCGACCCGGTACAGTCTAGTTTACAGGCGCTAGGCAATATTATTGTATGTTGGTTCATTGAGTGCTGGGGAAACTTCTCATTTTGACATGATATTTGACTTTTTTCTATCAGTGATAGGTTTAACACACTTGCTATTAATGGCC
>CABFVZ010000002.1:332062-345295 GCA_902151445.1 Timema monikensis | reverse complement strand
CATGAAATTAAAAAAAAAAAAAACAATTCAATCTATATGTAAAATTCTTATAACTTAGGCAAGAAAAATCCGCAAAATAAAAAGAAAAAATTTTCTGCGAGCATAAAAAGTGGTAGGGCCTAGGTATAACTGAATAAAATATGGTCCAATTAATTATTTTTATGAATATTTAGCATTATTTCATCTATCTAAACAAATTTTTCAATAAAAAAAAATATTTCGTAAAGGTTGAACATCGACCCCTTGAAAGAATGCGCCTATAAACATGTTTTGTTTATTTGTGGATTAGATGAATATAGGTGTCGGTATTTGTGAAATTAAACTTTAAAATCTGGCATCCCCCAAATCATTATTTCTAAATCTTTGTTAGAAGTAATGCGATTGTATTCAACAGCTACCATGAAAACTACATTTGTTCCTAAAAAAAAACTGATGTGTTCCTTGTAAATTTTGAAGATGTCGAGGCAAAGTTTCCCACCCCCATATTGGAAAAGAAATGTAGACGTTTTAAATACAAGTTTCCAGGAAGAGTTCAAGTGAAGGAGATTAAGTTGAACATTTTGACTATTGTCTTTTGTCACTATATATTATTATTATTAGTCACTATATATTATTATTATTATTATTAGTCACTATATTTATTATTATTATTTTTTACTTTTTAACATTTAATATACATTGTTAGAGCTAATTTTCAATAACCAACTGTATCAAAATTTTAGATTTAGAAACCTTCTTAAAGATTTGAATTACTCGTATTTGCTTAGTTTTATAAAATAAAGTTTAATTTGTCAATGTTGAAAGGAACAGAATTTAATTTGTAAGGCCCCTTTTATAAAAATTAATGACATTTTTGCAGGGTACGATTGACCCCACTCTAGAGGGGCTATAGTTAACTTACTAAACATCAACATTGACCCTAACCGAAATGTGAACTGATTTGTTTGCTAAAACAACAGAGGATCGTCAAAGCTACCCCAAACACCATGTAACATTTACCCCCTCTTTTATTTTTACCTCGTGTATTCTACAAAATTAAAAAACAATTTAATAAACTGGAATGAAAGGTATTATTAATATATACTCATAAAATATTTTCTAGCAATATTTTTAATAAAATGAGAAAGGCATTTGATGAAAGCCACAAAAAGAGGGTCATTTTTACCTCGGTTGACGTTAATAGACTATAATGCTAATGACGGGGAGATCGGGGTTCGATCCCGGTCAAGTTTACTGAGGGTGGATTTTCTTAAATGGGTTCTCTTATGCAAATGCGGGTACACTTACTCTAAATTCAACCTTCCTCATCCCTAACTTGCGTGATTAGTACATGGGTACTAAGACGCGCTGCTAAAAATAATAGTTCTTGGGTAATAGGCGCTATTATGGTGGTGTTATGACTAGCACAATCTCTACCTTTAATATTTTGAAAAGGTGCATTTTAATTAAATTTACTAGCCTATTAATTTTAATATTACGGGAAGGGGAGTTCCGAACCCTCACGACATATTTTTGGTTCGTGGTTTCCTTTTATAATGTAGCTTGGACTGGCCACATACCAAATGCAACATTTTGTTTCGCGACAACACATTTTTATCTCAACATGCTACAGACGTCTCGATGGCTTTAACATCCGCACACTACTTTCGACCAAAGGCGATGCTCCTTTCATTGATATCTCACGACAAAACATTAAATACATTTTGAACTGCGCATGCTCCAGGCCCCGAATAACATGTGGATATTCGGCCATGTTGTTGTTTAAATTATTTTGAAAATAGAGTTGCAGTACAAATCTATTAATGTTTATTTTTTTATTTACCGGATGGATCAAATATTTTCTTTCTGGTTGCACGCCAAAAAGCTGTGTGAATTGCTATAAAAAATGGTTACGCCGGCTTCCTAATTAGCCATCATAGTCACCCAACTGCACAGATTCACTTATTTTTTAAGAACCAACTAAACATTGCTAAACTAAACTCTTTGATGGCTCACTTACAAATGGCGGGAAATCGAACATTATAACTTGTTGCTAGTCAAAATGTCTCGGATGTCTGTACACCATTTAACGTGATGCGACATTTTGCCTCGAAACAAATGGTCGTGAGTTATATGTTGGATTTGTTGTGTGGCCAGCCTTATTGGTACTTGTGCTATGCAATGCCTGATATTTGTGCAGACTTATTGGTTCAATTCCTTTCAATTTACTTTTTGATCGTATTCGTTAACAACCTATTTTATATTTGATTGTGCATTCAACGGTGTAAAGATCCGAGTGATTTTTTGTTGTTGTCAGAACTGTGTGATCGATTTGTTTTTCATAGTTTTACTTTGACGGCGGGTGCGGACATCTTTCGCCTAAAAGAACAAAAAGTTGCACACCGCTTTTGTCCATTAACATTATTAGTTTGCTGGAGTGTTTTGTTCTCTCGCGACACGTAGTTTTGGTTGGAGGGAAAGGGGAAAAGCAATTCCTCTCATCCTAAAAGGGGAGGAGGGAGCTTTATAATCAAGCAGACAACTTGTATTTCTATTTCTCTGGTGATGGTATATTTTGTAACATAGTTGGTGTCCTTCCTAAATACCAATAAGTAAGACTCTGTTTAAAAACGGATTGGATCCATTTTGTACAGAAAATAGTGTCAAGGGCTGTACCCATTTTTCAGGAAGCCTTAGCCCTCTTTACTTTCTATACCTCGGAGAGAGAGTATTGTGATCGTCTAAAGAAATTGAACCCGAGGTTTTGATAAATGTTGACGTTTCATGACTCCCTGAAACAAAAAAAAAAGTGGTTTTCGCAATGCCGTTTGTTTGTCTGTCTGTACCACAAGCTAGAGCCGAAATTATTTTACCTATTGGGCTAAAACTCTGTGTATGGGGTTTTCATAAGGTCCGCCCGACGGGTTTTTGGAATTTGATATCCAACCCTAAAACTAAGGGTAGTTTATTGAAGGACAAAAAGAAAGAGAAAAAAAATCAATATTTTAGAAATTAGCTCAGACGATTTTGATTAAATTTTATATCTAGACACTTTATCATTACAAACAAGATGGCAATTTTAATTTTTATAATTTCTCCGCGACTATTTGAGATACGAAATAACTTATCATTATAAAGTTGTAGTAGGCTTACTATCAAAGATATACATCTTTTATTCAGAATATATTTTTATAAAACCAATATTTTTTTAGCTATAGGTAATATATATTCAGACCGCTTCTCTGTTCTAGTGGTCAATGTGTCTGGCTGCAGATCCAAAACTCGGGTTTGATCCCCGGTGCTTACAGATTTTTCTGTGAAACATTGGGTCTGTAAATCAGCCTCTCGAGGACAATCGAGAAGCTTCTTGAATAAACTGAGCTTAATGGCCAGAAGGCTCGTTGTTCTGACCACATGACACCTTCAATCCGCAAATGTTACCACTATCTTCGCCAACATGTGGCGGCCGCTTGGTCGGTATATCTCTCTTTCATGCTGGTGCCATGGAGTTTTTTTAATATAATTTTATATAAAATTTTGTAAAGATGGATGTTTTCAAATGACTAAGGCAATGTCTTGACACAACTCAATGCATGGTACACACGCTTTACACTATCGAGTTATTTAATATCTCTTCACAACCGTTTTCGTAGCTGTCTTCTTATCTCTAGCTCTTCAGCGCACGCGCACTGATTTGAGTATGTTGGTTTTTGAATATGAGTGAGTTTCCCAAGCAGAAGTTCTCGAGTAGAGCGGGCCAGTTGATAGGGTAGAAATCTTGTGATAGGCTTAGAGCCCGTTACGTGATTACGTTTCTGTTTTTCGGGGAACGTTCGAATCCACTGTAATCCCACCTAAAAAGTTAAAGCGGCCCACACTGGTGAGCACGTGGATAAAGGCGTTGGTCTCGTCTTATCTGGTGTAACAGTACGTTTGGAGTTCGAGGCCTAGTCGGGTGTACCAAGATGTTTTCCTTTACTATTTTGTATTTGCCATTATTCCTTCTCGCGAATATGGGTGTGTATTTTTTTTTTTAGCTGATAGGCCTTTGGTTGGAGATGAAGCTAAGTGTAAATATGCTTAAAGTTCGACCGTTGTACAAAAACGCTTGTTAAAACCATACTGCTATTAAATTATTTCAAAATTATATCACTATACAATCTTTTTAATCGCCATATTTATGATAATTATCTTAACGGGGCAGGGATGAAGAAGGAAGCATCTTCCAGCATTTATGTTGAAGAAGAGTGTGAAACTATTTAGGGAAAACCACCTATAGTAGACCCGACAGGGATTTTAACCCCGATCTCCCCGTCATCAGCAGACCACTCTCCTTAGTATCACGCTGGTGCATGCCCTCGAAATTCACACTACTCTCTTAGATTTGATAGTTAAGTAGCTAATATTAGCATTAGTTTGTTACTAATAAAAAAAATCAGTGGTGTATAAAATAAACTTATTTATTTTTTATTTAATGTAATTTAAAAAAATCCAAAACTTTTTAATTGGTTGACTGCACTTTTGTATTTCTTGTCTTGTAATCTGGTACTCGAACTATACATTGGACTTGTTAAATCGTAAATTTTTTCCACCATAAATTATTTTGCACACATCGCCCAGACCGGCCACGACAATTTAATCGACCAGTAGGTAGTGTCGACTGTAAGTTTGTACTCCCCGGTCCGATCGTAAGTGTTATTCTTGTGCTTTCGCCCTTAACCTTTTAGTAGCGGTTGCTTTACGTTTGTAGGTAAGAGGGATGAGAACAACATAGGGTTTTTTTACTGGGAATGGGGGGGAGAGGCAGGGGTCTGTGGGCGGAAGGATCGTTAACGGAGTGTAAGTCGCTTCGCTCATCGAAGAGCGGTCGGGCTGCGGGGGTTGCGTCGCTATGGCAACGAGAGTGTTGCATCATTTGCTCCATTTCGGGGGAAGTATGGTGGAGCATGTGACGTCACGGCGATGCTTGTAGGGGTGCGGACAACTTTCTTTGGCACGCCTTTAAGGCGCTCATATTTTTTTTTACACGTTCAAGAAAGAACCTACACTAGCGTTTAAACCGTTGCAACCTTCTCGCCGAGTGCGACATATTATGGTTGAAATTATTTACAGCTACAAACTCAAATCACAGGCTAAACAGTCAATTTATAAATTATATTGTGCAGATCGATCGACTGCACTGATAAATGTTTCGGTATCAAAGGTGATCATGTTTCAAACCAATGTTCTGCATACTCGTGTATAGTGGATATCATCTCTGAGGGAACTGCATGGTTACTCTTGGAAAACCGCGTTTGTCATTCTCTCGTTTTTGTGTGGTCAATCTCCCCTCAAATATAAGACAAGCTTAGCAACGCTTGTAAATCGAGGTTGCTAACTTAGCTCCTTCTTACCCCAACACACTACCTCCCGACATAACTGAGAGTGAGATTTGGCAACACTTAACTGAGAGGGAGCGAAGATAAAGTTTTTCTCCTAAAGACCTGCAGTTCCCTCAGCAATGATATTGGGTAGTGATGGGCACATTCAAGTAATTACTCGATTCTCTTTAAAAAGAATTGAGTAATTTTTATCGAATCATCCTGGGCACAGGACGATTCCTAGATAGCTCAGCGGCTAGAGCATTGGTGTACTGAGCCATTCTTCACTCATATTTTAAGACTATGGTGGACGTGCGGAAATCGTCGGCTACAAATATGTGATTTATTAAGATCACTAACTACACCTTTGTAGCCGACTATTTCCGCGCGCCCATCATAGACTCTATGCCTTAAAATATGAGTGGAGAATGACCCTGGGCACGGAACGAATCCTGGATAGCTCAGTGATTAGAGCATTGGTGTACTAAACCAAAGAGCCCGGGTTCGATTCCCGTGTCCAGGTGGTATTTTTCAATATTCAGAATATGACTTAGGTTCAAGCTGTATTATATACTTAAACTATGCGTTATCCGTGGCGTGAGACTTGCTCCAAACACTTGAGTGACCCGCCTAACTGCTGTACCCCCTTATACTAATAATCTACGTATTTCAATCAAACTTTGGTACAAACGAAATGACAAGGACTTCTTGGCCTGTATTTTATCTTCTTCTTCCTTGCCCAGATGTATCCTAATCTAAAAAAGAATTATCACTTTCTTGCAATTTGAAACGAGCTATTTTGAGATTGTAGTCCAATCATTTTATTTTAGTCGCTTCTTTCTACCTGTTCAGGTTATAGGAATATGTAGGCCTACTAATTACACTAAGGAATGAGAAAGATTTAATTTAGAGTAAGTGTACCCGCATTTGCGTGGAAAGAGAGTAGAAAACATTTGAGGGAAAACCACCCTCCTTGCAGCCTACTTGGATTTGAACCTCGATCTTCCTGTAATCGGCAGTCTAGTATATTGTGAAAGTGACGCCTTAGATTATGCGGTTACCGAATCAGGTAACTGATTTATTAAATATGTGATTGTTTTAATTCTTTGAGATGAGAATGAGCAGAGCCAAACTTATTTTAAAAAGTTATAGGGGCGCTTAGTGAAGATGTTTGAGAACTTGGTAAGGTTATTCGCTAGTAGAGTGAAAATAGGCAAAGATTTAAGTGTATTTGCAAAATGGTTTTTCTAAAATGTAGCTTTGTAAATATTTTAAATTACTTGAAACATATTTTAAATTATTTTAATTATTATCAAAGAAATTTAAATATATTCATCATGGCTTCCGTACTTATCTTTAAAAAAAATTCTCTATGCTATTCTTTATGAGTCATCTATTTTTCAACTAAACCTTACTTCATCTTCTAATTTATTGTGTTTTATCTCTTTTTCTCTTTAACCTATCTTTAAAGTAAAGATTTAAAGTTATGTGAAGATATGCCTGTAGTTGTACTTAATTTCCTCTTTTTATTGGTAAAAAAGTACTTGTTAATGGTGACGTTTTTTATATTCTTCTCTTTCGCTATCCTTTTCTTTAGCGGAATTGGCTTTTCCCTAGGCGATTTAAAACGTTTTTGCTAAGTATTTTATTTTGTTAATTTAACTGTCAAGTTTTTTAATCATGAAAGTTTTTCGATCTTAAACAGTTCTAATAAAAATATTATAAGACTTCTTGAAATGTTCACTTCCTTTGGAGATATTGTTGGACTTTTATTGGATGTTACGTGATCTTAATAGGCCTAATAATATTTTTTCTTTACTTCACTACTCGTTCGGTTTATATGGACAAATATTAATTACGTTAATGGTGTAGGGCTGGGTAAGGAATAATTTAAGAGGAAATGTACCCGTGTTTGCGTGATGAAGTGTGAGAAACCATTATAGGAAATTACCTTCAGCACACCTGACCGAGAATCGAACCCCGATGTCCCTCTCTTCGGTAGTCCAGTCTATTGCTATTGGATGGAGTAGGGATGAGGAAGGTAGGATTTTAGACGATATGTGCTTGCATTTGCGTGGAGGAAGAGTGAAAAACTATTAAGGAAAACCACCCTCAGTATACCTGATCGGGAATCGAATCCCGTTATCTCCGTCAATGGCAGTCCACTATATTGCGAGGGTGATGCCTTATAGCAGACCATTCCACTACTGAAGCAGATCCTAGTAATATGAATAATTTGTATTAAGCCTATTTATCCTTGCACTATTAGTGTAAATATGCTGTTATGGACACTAAACACGAAAAAAAAATGCTCTTGTTAACTCTTTTTAGTGATAAGTTGTCGCCGTTATTATAACTCCGTGATTCTTTGAAGAAAGTGTGAAAGCAGTCGTAAGATTATACAGTTTAAATAGATTTCAAATAGTGAGCTAGTTAAAATTATTGGCCTAGTTTTTTAAACTCCATTGTTATTACTTTCATTTACAAAGGTAGACATAGTTGTCACATTTGTGTCTGTTCAAAAGGTTTTTAATAATTTTTACCCGTTGGGTTTCGGCTAAGCACGAAAGGCATTTATTTATTAAGTTAAATCTTACAATAAAATATATCAACTATACCTTGTTTAAAAATCATTACTTGAATCTGTAATAATTATCCTAACGTTTTAAAAAGGACGTTTGATTCTAAACACTCACGGCACACCATTGCTTCCCATCACAACTTTCGATCAAAACACGATAAAATAAAAGGATGTTTTTAGTATTATTATCACCGCGTCTTACTACCCGTTCGGGTTATACGAACTTACGCCAATGTGTAATGGTAGGGTGATTGTGAGATGAAATGGAGGACCTACAGTTTAACGTGGAATCCGAACCACGGTGGTGGCCTGGCATTCCCCACATTCACAAGATGTCTTGTCAGAGGTGAAGGAGGTGTTTGGTAATAAGATAAATCTGTGCCGGGACCGAGGATTGAACCCCGGACCCCAAAACAGAGGTCAGACACCTTACTCCTAGACCGCCAGGTCACCCGTTTTTAGTAGTGGGTTGGAATTGTAAGCTACATTACTTTCGCAGAAGTAGTGTTATTAGAATGTAAAGGTATAATAGGATTCTGGTAGAAACAAGATTTAGAAAATACTTTTTTTTTTGCGTTTAACATTGCATTTTACAAAATGATCAGTACTAGTTCATATATATTGGTACATATCAAACATGGATTGATTTGAAAATATTTTTCCAAACTTTTCTAACTATTGTCAGATATTTATTTATCTTCCTATCAGAATCCTGCTCTTAAAGAATGAGAATGAGTAAAAGTGAAGGGTGAGCGTTAAATAAAATGGCGTTGATTTGCTTCCTATTGAGCTATTAGTTGACAAATCAACATAATATATTACTCTTCAATCACAAATGTTGATTCATTTCAGACAAACACATTGTTCAAAGTATAGTTATTGTCACTATTAAGCTTTTACAATAGAGTGCTAGATTAGTAAACTTTTATGTGCGGAAACAATACACCAGTCGTCTGGATGCGTAAATTCCAGTGACCAACCACGATGATTACTACCTGCACCACCTGTGTAAAGTTTACTGTGGGTGTTAACAATAAGATATGTATTTTAAAGCAATTTACCACTGACCGCTGCACTCTAACTAAATCGCGCAGGTCTGGCTGGCTGTCATATGATGATTAAATCTTCTGCAGCCGAACGGTCATATGAATATCAAGAGATCTTGAAAATGTGGTTCGGATAGTTTCGAAATTTATTTTGAGTGGGCCTCAGATGATATTTGTGAAGAAGGAAAGCCTTTTTTTTTATGAAGATGGAGGTAGACAATTACCATCAAGTTAGTCATCCTCTTCCTTCAGGCCTGTCAATGATACATGATGATTCTTGATTTAAATATACAATAGTTTAGATGATTCATGAGATGGTGATTTGCCTTGTTTGTTGTGGTACATGATGGATTGGTTACAGTCTTGGATGAAAATGAGATGGATGATTGGCGCAACTTGTTGATCAAGCCACTCTGGTTCAATTGGGTTCAGAAGGGAGGTTAAAATCGTCGATGGTCGCCTGGGTTAATTGGTTGTAAATTGTAAAAGGGAAGGAATGTTTCTTTGATGGTGTACCCTCTAGTAAGTCTGTGAAGTCCTTTAAGTTTGAGGGTTCTAAATATGATTATAGGGTCTCGTTCTCGGTTTAACGCCCTTAGCACTAGGCGAGCCTTTATGTTGGAGATTTGTCTCTGAATCCTGTGTCTTAGTTGCCACGTAAATGTATGTGTTGTGCCTCAAATCAAAGGGGAAGTTAAATGGTCATCGGACTGCTTGTCGGTTGAAGGATTGGATGCGGGCCTGCTTATTGAGGAGAGGGGGGGGGGGGGTCGGAAAGTCGAAATCCCTCATTTGGGCTTTATAGATGCAACTCTAATTACCTCTGATCACATCAGGTTCCACTGCTCTGCATGAAGTAAACTACTGAATGAACATCGTGATGGTTAATTACCACTAATGAAAATAAATTACGCCCTGCCTTGAGATTGATATATGGTATCTCTTTAGGCTGGTTTTATAAAATAACGGAAATTAAAATTACCTAATAAAATCTGTAAGAGAGTTGAACTTAGAAACACCTTGTTTCTACAGTCCCTTATTTTGTTTGTACAAATTTGGTTGTATCTTGTACACACCCCAAAGTATACCTTTTGCTCTCGTCTTAGCTTTTCCACGTTTTTGGAATTCTTTGGACTCAATAATAGTCAACTTTAATATTTTTTAAAATACTTCTAATACCAATATAAATTTAATCACCCTATTATTCTTTTAAATTATTTGAAACCACTTCTATCAGATATTTCGTTAGTAACCATTTCTCCGAAGCTCTTTCATATCAATAGATGGATGATGAATTTCAAATTGAATTTTGCAATGTTTTTCGCTTGTAATTTTTTCTCTCCTTTGCTTTTGAAATACGTGTCCATTGAATGTCAGTGTGTGTTTAAAGTTTGTATTACATTTCAATCGACGATTTATGACTAGGGATAAACTTTGGTCACACATTTTTCTTACCGTGGTTTATTGGAGAGTGGACATTGGGTCTTGACTCTTTCTTACACTTTTTTTAAACTGTATTAATATCTATCGCTTTGAATCAAAACCGTAGCCAGCCAATAATTTCAGGGGCCGGGGTTGGTGGTCACATTCCCCAATTTTTGGAGGCTATAACAAATTCTAAATGATAAACATTTCTAGAAGCTATCTGGTGTTTTTTTTATGGCAAAAACACCCTTCCCTGACTACGGCCTTGCTTTGAATCATTGGTCTACTGCTATTGTTAATACAGAAAATAAGCGTTGTCTTTTCAATCAATACTTTTATAAATATCTAAAACATTGCTGTTGCAGGACACCATTATCTACAGAAAACTATAAAATTCGTTTTTATTTGAAGTATAAAAAAATTAGCACTGCATCTTACTAGCCGTTCGGGTTATACACGTATGTACTAATTACACAAATGTGTTATGTAAGAGTAAGGTTGAATTATAGGAAGTGTACCCTCATCTGTGTTAAAGCAGAGTGGAAAACCATCCAAGAAAAATAACTATTAATACACCCGACCAGGATTCGAACCTTGATCTCCCAGTCTATTGCGAGAATGATGCCCTAGACCAGGGTAGTACAGTGTTTTTCAGCTCAAGGACCAAATCAGATTATCAGTTTGCACCGTGGGCCGAAGATAATTTAGTAACCCCATCATCTTAATTTAGGCCTACAAACAACACTTAATAAACAATTATTTTTTAACTATTACTTTATGGCATTGGGAACTCGAAAGTTCATCGCCCCAATTAAAAAGTACGTCGATTGAGCTAGTTATATCCAGTCCACCTCATTACAACCTATCTCTTTTAGATCCATTCTAATGCTATCCTCCCATCTGAATCTAGGTCTTTCCAAACATTTCTTCTAATTAGTGTGACCAGTCAATACCCTGAACACGGCTCTAGAATCTCCTATTCGCGCTGCAGATCCTGCCTACCGTAATCTAAAATACTTGATTATACTAACAATATCTTGTAATGAGTATCTATATCAATTATTGTATATTTGGCTGCTAGAATCTTTAGTATTTTTCTTACAAAAAAAGTTGATCAATCTCTGAAAAATGTCTTATGAAATATGCACGCACACACTTTCACAAAACAACTTAACATTATAAATATATAATTATTATACATATTTTTATTAATCAAAAGAATGCACAGTAGTAAAATGTATTCATGACCTTTTTAAATAAATATTTTTATTTGAATAAATAACGTTTTCACATCTGCCACCGAGGGTTTTCCTTTAATTTTCCTCCAGGATATTGTGAGGGCTGCATTTTTCCCTCGGTCACCAGTTGAACCATATTGCCATAGACCAATCAATGGCTCTCAAACTGTAGTCCTTGGTGGTGTGTCAGGGGGTCCGCACACGGAACCACAGGAAAATTAATCTTATTTGCTTTCTCAAATAATCTATTATAGTTTGAGACTAAGCCTTCATAAATAATCATTAATTTAATTATAATCTCAAATAATATCTACAATATTATTATGTAAACCCTTTTCAATTACATTTTAAGCAAAATCGATGTCAATTTTCTAAAATCCCCCCACATTAATTAATTCTTTATTTGAGGGCTCCAATCAAAATCAAAACGCCCCGAGGGGGGCATAATTATGTTTGGCCCATGAATCACATAAAACCTAAAAAATTTCATCATAATCTCGAGATCGAAATTTTTCGCAGTTAAAGATATTTTTTCTCTTTATTAGAAATTAAAAAGTCAAATTAATCAACAATACAATATTGATAGGCTAACTCCGCGAAGTCAACTATACTCTGGTCTACAAGTACATTCCAATTTTCATAGGAAGAGTTGACGTTCATAAAAGAAAAGTATTACTTTTGACTCCAGGCCACCTCCAACATCCCCCACCCCCTCCCAAGTGCTGGCACTGCTTTTGACCCCAGGCTACCTCCAATATCCCCCACCCCCTCCCAAGTGCCGGCACTGCTTTTGACCCCAGGCTACCTCCAACATCCCCCGCCCCTCCCTAGTGTCGGCACTGCTTTTGACCAAAGGCTACCTCCAACATCCCCCGCCCCCTCCCTAGTGCCGGCACTGCTTTTGACCCCAGGCTACCTCCAACATCCCCCACCTCCTCCCTAGTGCCGGCACTGCTTTTGACCCCAGGCTACCTCCAACATCCCCCACCTCCTCCCTAGTGCCGGCACTGCTTTTGACCCCAGGCTACCTCCAACATCCCCCACCTCCTCCCTAGTGCCGGCACTGCTTTTGACCCCAGGCTACCTCCAACATCCCCCACCTCCTCCCTAGTGCCGGCACTGCTTTTGACCCCAGGCTACCTCCAACATCCCCCACCTCCTCCCTAGTGCCGGCACTGCTTTTGACCCCAGGCTACCTCCAACATCCCCCACCTCCTCCCTAGTGCCGGCACTGCTTTTGACCCCAGGCTACCTCCAACATCCCCCACCTCCTCCCTAGTGCCGGCACTGCTTTTGACCCCAGGCTACCTCCAACATCCCCCACCTCCTCCCTAGTGCCGGCACTGCTTTTGACCCCAGGCTACCTCCAACATCCCCCACCTCCTCCCTAGTGCCGGCACTGCTTTTGACCCCAGGCTACCTCCAACATCCCCCACCTCCTCCCTAGTGCCGGCACTGCTTTTGACCCCAGGCTACCTCCAACATCCCCCGCCCCTCCCTAGTGCCGGCACTGCTTTTGACTCCAGGCTACCTCCAACATCCCCCACCTCCTCCCTAGTGCCGGCACTGCTTTTGACTCCAGGCTACCTCCAACATCCCCCACC
>CABFVZ010000002.1:309173-332027 GCA_902151445.1 Timema monikensis | reverse complement strand
CCCCAGGCCACCTCCAACATCCCCCGCCCCTCCCTAGTGCCGGCACTGCTTTTGACTCCAGGCTACCTCCAACATCCCCCACCTCCTCCCTAGTGCCGGCACTGCTTTTGACCCCAGGCTACCTCCAACATCCCCCACCCCTCCCAAGTGCCGGCAATGCTACCTTGCACCACGATTTTCCTCCCAAGGCGTATTTTATTTATTTATTAAATACTCAAATACTTGTTTATCATCATCTACACAAATATAATACAACGCCAATATAAGAATTTTAAATAAATTAAAATATCCTTCACACGGAATAAATATTAAATCAAA
The DNA here is from genome assembly GCA_902151445.1 of Timema monikensis. Lineage (NCBI taxonomy): Eukaryota > Metazoa > Arthropoda > Insecta > Phasmatodea > Timematidae > Timema > Timema monikensis. The sequence continues at coordinate 331,709 of CABFVZ010000002.1, read as the reverse complement.
TTTATAGACCTTATTATTTTATCTTGTTTTTAATATGTTGTATTTAGCAAGGGTTCCTTAATGTTGTCCCATTATGACTTGTCATTTTTATGACTCAGATTGTAATTTAATGTAGGCATATTATCTTCCTACTTCATTGTTTCCTAATTATTATACAAATCTACTGCCTATTTTTCATAATATTTATTCAATTATTCCAATTGATTGATTTTCAAACAATGTAACCGACACACTATCTTGTAGGCTATTAAGTCTAGGAGGGAAATAAAAAAATCAGCCAACTAACCTTAAGAAGTTTTCCTCGGAAAATCAAACACATTATTTCTACACTCATACAAAACACACTTCATATATGAATTTCGGAAAAAATAATTGCTATAACCATTTTCTTTAAATTTCAAATGTTCAAATATATATTCTAAACCATCCTAAAACAATATTTTTTCTTTAGAAGTATACCGCTTTTTCTTAATAGTGTAAAAACCTACTCCTACATTCATTTTGAATCAAATTGCTTTCTAAAAATTGCTTTATTGGTCTAATGCTAGTTATTAGTAAACCATCTTTAATTTTAGATCTATGATCAAAATTACGATTTGGCCTTGTACGACCATTTTACATCCAAACATATATATATTTTTTTAGGGAAACCCATTAAACCGTCTCGGTGTTGGTCGCGGGTACAGACAAACAAACATACACAATTGCAACGCCCACTTTCTTAAGTTCGTGGTCACTTTAATGCCAAGGTCCAACATATTCTTAAGGTCATACATTTCACGATCACAATACTTTCTCTATATGATATGTGAATATGGTTTTTCAACACATGAACATTAAACAAATATATATTTTTGAAAAACATAAGTTGTAGTAAGGAAACACTATTTAATCGTAATTATAATAGAATTCAATGTAAAGAATAGTTATAATGTGAGATAAAAAAAATGCTTTAATTGGTACCGAGTCTAAGATCAATTGAGAATTAAGATATTAATGCTGTCTTTAATATCAAAGAAGTTATCAATACTAACATTATTATTCAAATCACAATATAACAAATTAATAAATATTATTATGATATTAAAAGTGATATAAAAGCAATGATTTGAATGTAGTATAGATAAATGATGTAATAGATATTAGTCTTAGATTAGATAACAAGTTTAACGTTAAATTACTGTCCTTCACAAATTCTAAAAAGATCTTAACATATTAAAAATGTGAGTCAATTCACATATAATATAAAAATAAACATGTTAAAATACATGTAATAATAACACATGAGTCAAGTAAAGTTAAATACACATTATGATGAAAAAATGACAAGTTATGAAGTTAAGGTAGACAATTGTCAAATGGGAGGGAACAAAAATTAAATAGATGAATTAAAAATGTAATTCTATTCTTATCTTTAGATTGAAATTCCCTTGTTCCTTGTAATGCTGAATGTGAATCAATCACTAATCTACATGTTTCGACGCGTCGTCGGCGTCATCCTCAGGACCAAATAAGACCAAATAAACGTAAGTTGTGGTGCAAGTAATCCAATGCAAGCCAATGTAAACAACCTGAGACTAAAATTACTGAACAAGTGTTAATAAAGGAAACATCTCGTAGAAAATGAAATATCATATTTACCATTAAAGATTCCTGAAACGAGTTCCTTCAGCAGAGAATGGAATAGAACTAAATTAATTTGGGTGACCTGGTGGTCTAGGGGTAAGGTGTCAGACTTCTATGCTGGCGGCCGGGGTTCAATCCTCGGTCCCGGCAAAGATTTATCTGATTGCCAAACCCTTCCTTCACCTCTGACAAGACATCTTGTGAATGTGGGGAATGCCAGGCCACCACCGTGGTTCGGATTCCACGTTAAACTGTAGGTCCTTCATTTCATCTCACAATCACCCTACCATTACACATTAGCGTAAGTGCGTATAACCCGAACGGGTAGTAAGACGCGGTGCTAATAATAATAATAATAATAAATTAATTTGGAAATGGATTTGTAAAAGTACTAAAGCTACGTTTCGATATGGAAGCCTAGCCACCGGTTTTATATGACTTGGTGGCTATTAAACTTCCGAACAGCCATATAACTCCTGACACTATTTCACTCCGTTATTGAACACTCACCAAAGTACCTGTTAATAAACTTGAGAACAAAGTGTATCTTTGTTGTTAATGTTCTTCAAATGACCTCTAAACTTGCGTGCGAAAACATTCTCTAAAATGTTCCGTACTTAATGGTGGCAGTATGTGTGGTGGCAAGTTTTTTATTATGTTAATTTATATTTTAACATGATCGAAGGATGTCTAAGGATTAAAAAAACTTTGACTTCGCTTCGGAAGGAAAAAAATATATTCCTCCATTAAAAATATTGACAGCTAAAATACTAAATTAGTTACATATATTCCCATTCGAAGCTGTAATATGGATTACAAATATCTGAGCTACCACTTAACTGAAAACCCGGAATATTTGGTGTCTGGAAAAAATCAGGGATTTTTGCAAAAATTATTTTTTAGGAATTGAGGCCATTTAACTTTAAGCTTGGATAAATGTGTAGAGAATAAAAAGTGAACTTATTCTCTATAGGCCTTTGGCCTGTCCATTCTAAGGGCTTTAAAGACTGTTCCATGTTCACCCAGGTCTTCTCCTTGGAGTTCTTTTGTTTCCTGCTATTTTGATAATTTAGTCTGTGGCATATGCGGGTATTATTTCTTTGGAATCGTGCTGTAAATATTTACTGCAACAAATTGAGTAATTAAAATAACGGCAGGTTTTGTTGAGTTCATAGAGAAGCCGTTGTGAACTGAAGAACTAATATCATGATTCGAACTCATTCTCATTCTCCTTCCTGAAACTTTGAGTTACGGAAAGACTCAAAATATTTCCTTGTATAATTCTTTAAAGACCATTGATATCCACTAGGTTTCCGGAGAGACCGACCGAAGGGCTTCCCAGCTACACTGTACCTAGGCTCTGTGGCCCCTACCAGTGCAACCACTGATATCCATCGAGACCGGAACCTTTTCGCCGGACATGGACCTAAGTCCACGAGTGCCATTCCGGGTACTAGGGTAGTTGAAAAAAACAGTACCAGCCCCTCTATGCCAACCTGCCTTGGGTTACTTGAGAAGAAAAAACTTATTTGGTACCAGATGAAGGGAGGAGTTAGCTCCTCTTAGTGATCGCCCATCACGAGGAAGTCAGGAGCTCAGCCTCCGAACAGCTGTCGTCTCACACCATCTTGGCTGCCGCCCCCTCAGCACCTTTTCTGAGACTGGCTGTCCGGAGTTGCCCAGCCTCGACAGGATTTTCAGATATCTGTCAGTACCAGAAGGCTGTTCGTTTATATGAAACGTGTGTGGGCACAAAGCGCACCTTGACCCTCAATTTTAAATACCAATGAATTATGACTTCAAGTTGTTGTTTTTTTTTAACTAAGAAACACTCCATAGCGCTGGCCCGCCATCGAGCCATACCAACCGAGCGGCTGCCGTCTGCTGCCCAAGATAGTGGCAACTTCTGCAAATAGTGGGTGTCGTGTGGTCAGCAGAGTGAGCCGAACCCTGTGGCCGTTAATTATATAAGTCGATATTATGAAAAATAAAATCTTTCTGGATAGACGTTAATTTCTTCAGGAAAACTTAGGAAATTTTATAGTAAGAAAATATCTTACATTAATATTATTTTAAAATATATTGAGTAATTTAATTGCCTCTTGTGATATTAACTTGATTTATCAGCTTAGAAAGGAAATATTACAATCACTAATGTTGTCGTGATACGAACTTTATATAACATTGGACTTAGGATTGTAAGTTAAACATTGCTTATTTTTAGCACATTTTCTACTCGTACATTGTATCTCGGTCGGGTGAACTGGGGGTGGTTTTTCCTAAATGGTTTTCCACTCTTTCTCCACGCAATTGCGGGTTCACTTCCTCTAATTCAACCTTCCTTATTCCTAATCCATTAGCGTAATTAGTACTTAAAGCGTATAACCCGAACGGGAAGTAAGACGCGGTGCTAATACATTGTATTTTATCAAATTAATAAATATAGACATGGCCGTCAAATCTCAGTAAGAACCCAGAGTTTTTTTTTTTTTTCAAACTTAAAACACTTTAACAAAATAGTCAAGTCATGTTTCGGCATCGGAAATATTTCAAATACTTTTTCCGGGTTTGGTTCAAATTTGAAATATGTATTTCGCACACACTTAACTTGAACACACGGCTAGTTTAGTACACCGCTCAAAACTTAACTTGAACACACGGCTAGTTTAGTACACAGCTCAAAACTTAACTTGAACACACGGCTAGTTTAGTACACAGCTCAAAACTTAACTTGAACACACGGCTAGTTTAGTACACCGCTCAAAACTTAACTTGAACACACGGCTAGTTTAGTACACAGCTCAAAACTTAACTTTGTTTATGACAGCAACTTTTAATGCTCAACTACCCTGACAGTTTTTTTTTTAATGTTTTGGTGATATAATGAACACTAAATATTAAATTACTTTACATTTCACCACGAATCGAACAAGTGTCTTCCGGATTTGTAATGTACCTCCCTAAACACCTAACACATCAGTTAGGTTGCTTTTTTATTATTTACTACTCGCACCGGTGTTCATGTAGTCTAGATAAACACTTCCCTTGGGGTCCAATCAAGCACCCCAAGATATATAATAGACTTATCTAACCAATCAGTGATAGAGATAGGTACTTAATGTAATAGAATAACAAAAGAAACAGCTATTTAAAATAATTTCAAGTGTGTATTGCAACAGTTTATGAGATTATTAATTAGTTTTAAATGTTTCCTGTGACAGTTGATGGAATTATATTTACTTTATTTTTCCAAACGAGCATAACTGTAACTTACACAGCTTTCACTAACTATGAGACGTATTAGGAAAGGAAGTACCGTTTGGCTGTTAAAAAACAGACAATTTATTTTTAAACCATTTTATTGTTACAATTAAGGCCATATCTTAAAACTACCTTTTCACATATTTTCCACCAATATTAAGGCATTTGTCGTAGCGCTAAATCCATTTCTGAATACCCTCTTCACACAATGAAGACGTCTGTGAAGATAGCCAATGCACAGCTCCTTTGACGTCGTTATCGTCGTCGTAGTAGTGCTGACCGTCAAGGAACCGATTCAAATTCAGGAAGATGGGAAAGTCACTTTGTGCTAAGTCTGGGCTTTAGGGGGTGTGATTCATTTGTTCCTTACTTAATGACTTGATTAGCTTTTGTGTTCGACAAGCAGCGTGTGGTTGAGCATTATCGTAAAGAAACACAACAACGTGACTGAGCATGTCTCGCCTTTTGTTTTGGATTGCGTGACGCAATTTCTTCCAAGGTCTCACAATAAGATTCAGCACTTATTGTTGTGCCCTCTGGCATGATATCAACAAGCAAAATTCCTTTCCTGTCAAAAAAAATTGTGCACTTGATCTTCCGGTTTGTAATTGTTTGCTTGAATTTCTTATTTTTCGGATATGTGTGTGTCCACTCACTGCCGGTTTGATTACGGTGTAAAGTGAGACGCCCATGTATCATCACCGGTGACATGTGGCTTAGAAGATCATCACCTCCATCGCTGTATCGCATCTACCAGCATGAGCATAACTTCCGATATTTTAAAACGATCTGTCACATTTTCATACACGACAGTTCTTGACATTTTTTGAAATCTTCACGAGAGTGACGAAATCGTAAACCGTCTTTTCATACGAATTTGTTCGTTGATTTTCTGTACCAAATCATCATAAATTACAGATGGACGCACACTCCGTGACTTATTATGCATATTTTCACTTCCTTCGTTAAATTGTCCAACCCATTCCGCCACTCATTGTATTTTAACCGTAAACTTTACTAATCTTACTATAAATTTTGGCTGGTTTCACTTTTCTTGCATCCAAAAAACGGGTAACAGACCGTATGACTGTAGCGCTCTCGATGCCATATTTCGGAACGGCACTTTTCGAACACACCTCGTATAAAACACGTAGAGGAAGCATGACTTGTCAAAAATAGCGTTGCAGTAAGCCATGTTTAATAGTTTGGGTAATTTTAACAATGGTATAGGTTGGATACTTATCTAGGAGAGACAGGAAATTTGTTGTGACATAGGCGTCAGGGAAATTTTAAAGAGGTGATCTAGCAAATATTGCGATTTTTCAATTTTAACTCTACATACTTGAAGGCGTCTCTCTGTGGTAGATATGTCTCACAATAACTTTTGAACACATTAACCGATTTATTCAAACTTTACACTGATTTTCTTTATGACTGTATACAGATCACTTTCGTTTGGGAAGAAAATAGAACGAAGGGTTGGGGAAATATCAACCCTTATATGTATAAAACACGGCTTCTAGCATTAATGACTGTATTTAACGTTCAGGGGCGTTTCCTGATACCCTATACGACTGAAAACAGGTATATATTGCAAACGACTGTAATAACATTAAACAAAAATTATGTTTTTAATTGTTATTAGGGGAAAGACGGGCTGTGGTGAGGCAGATAACTGGGAGCCCCTCAAACGAGGTTTGTCCAGGGCCCCGCGTTTGCTAAGGTCGGTCCGGCTTACCCAGTGTAAACCATTTGTTTCATCTCCAATTATTGCAATTGAAAATGGCTAAACTGATTTATGTGTATGATATATTATTTGGGGTGCAAGTATTTCCAAGTAGTAAATGAAACTGTGTGACTACATGAACGCGACGTATGACTGGTTTATAATGAAAATAAAGTGTTGTGTCCCGTATGATGCGTACGTCCGGCCATCCGGCAAGCTCACCCCATCAAGTGTCACAGTAGGTCTGTCGTACGGTCGGCAAGAGAGGGAGGGGTGCGAGGATCGATATTTCAGGGTATATCCTAGCATTTCCCCTCTTTTATACGCTATATACACGAAGGTGGGTGGAGGGGGGACGCTGTGTTGGGCCTTGAGGTAGTGCAGGATTGCGCTGCCTGGGACGTAAAGGATCTAACCTGTACTTACTAAACATAAGTCTTTATCAATTTGCAACCTTGGGTTTGTTTGGATTCTAAATTTCACAAAGTAGTTTTTAAATGAACTTCATTTGTAACTCTTATTAATAACCATTTATATCATATTTATTTGAGTTTAAGTTAATAAATTAATTAATAAGAGGTTTTTTAACAGTATTACCTATAAATCAAAACTAGCAAATGTAAATAAAACTCTCAATCTAAAGAAAACAAATTATTTTTTTTTATTAATATTCAATCTCTGTAACATCTTACTATATTAAAGACAGAGTCTGAGAGATCAAATTATATTTTAAAATTTGTTTGTAAACACACATACTAACGTATGTTGTTAATTTTTTTAATTAGTCTGTAATTATTTTTTGAATCAAATTAAATGTTAATATGCGGAAGTGCGACCTTGAGACTGGGAATTACTTGATATAGCTTTATTCCAAAGAGTTATTAAAATAAAAGTTTGATTTATTTTATACAAGATATGATATTGAGATTTTAATAAGAAACTTCTTCTGTTAGATGTAAAAGCCTTGTTTTAAACAACCTTTACCTTATGTTTGTCAAAACATTGAGTAGTTTTCGTGCAGTTACAATTATTATGAATCTTTATGCCAATCACGTCAAAGATAAAATTGTAATATTGTGTTTTTTCTAATTGCTTGGGGCTGTCTTTAAAATTCCCTTACATCTTTTTTTTTTCCCATCATGTCTTATCACCCGTTTGGCCTGTATGCATATAAAATAATTTCGCTAATTTTTTAGAAGGTTTAATTAAGAAGTGTACCTGCATTTGCGCCGAGGAAGAATGGAAAACTCTTTCTGAAAAAGTACATCTGACTGATTCAAACCCCAATCTCCATCTTCATCGGCAGTCCAATCTACTGCAAGAGTAATTTCTTAGACCATTCGGCCATCAAAGTGTGTTCCACTATATTTAATTTCACAGGTCACTTGATAGCTCAGGGTACTAAAAGTAAATTTATCAGGAAATTCAGCTACGTTCTGAAAGAATGGGTATTCCAATTGCCTCTGAAGAAATTAAAGCATTCTGTCAAGAAACGTAGGTGCAAGCGCTTATCTTTACCCCTATCACCGGCCTCCAACTCGGTTCAGGGTAAATTACTCAACCGCGGGATTTCTATATCGGCAATAACCGAGTAAAATAAATAATATAAGTGGAACAAGAGCATGCCTGTCTGGGAAACGTGATGGTTAAGTAAATATATACGTAAATAACATTTCTTGTGTAAGCAAGGCCTTATGTCTACGCCCGTGGCTCCCAACCTTTTTACGGTGACGCCCCCCTTGGCAGATAATCAAATTCTCACGCACCCCATCCCCATTTTAATTACTTCTTAAATTTATACAAATATCAATGTAATACTCGTGGGATAGCAGTAGAAATAACTGACAATATTATCTGATGGTTGGAAGTGTTTTGTTTTCGTCGCTTATTGAATATTGAGTTTGTTTGAAAGAGAACACCGAAAATCTCTTCCCACTTCAAGTCGACAACGCTCTGAAAATCTCTTCCCACTTCAAGTCGACATTGCTCTTTAGTTTTCATTAGTCAGAGTTGAAGATTCGGTGGGGTTGCACGTGGTCGCAATGGTAGCGTTTTTCAGACTATTCTCTGCGAATGTCTTGGGTTCTGCCATTTAATTAGCTCAGACTCATGAGACAATTTTATAATATTGTTTAGTTGTTTTCCCACACTATAAAATAGCATCAGTAATAATTAGGATTGCAACATTTTTCAACTCTGAATAAAGGACATTTGCCAAAGATGCAGCCAGAACATGTGAGATTTTCCGTTTGGCGTATACTTTTCTATTTGTAAAATTTAACTGTTATTGAAGATTCATAATGTTATTGTAAAAATGCTATTACGGCTCCATCAGGTATTTTTATGGTGCAAAGGGTCCATTGGACTAAAAAGTTTGGGAACCTCTGGCTTAAGGGGAAGATGAAGAGTAGGATTGGGGGAGGGGAACGAACCTGGGGCTTACGAGCTCAAAAATAAACAATTGCCTGTACACTTTTGGCTGGTTACCGAATTTATTATAACTGGTAGGCACTGTTGCCTATGCCGCCAGAAATAAGGTTGGGAACCACTTCGTCACACGAGAATGCAAGTGTTCTATGTCAAATGTTTCACTTTTTAGCATTGAAGTTGGACCTTGTGTATAAAACCAATGTTACTAGACGACAACTCGAGTTTTTATCTTCTTAAGTATTTATATAGTAGTCTCAATTTCACTGCAGGTGAATCGTATGCATTGTAAATAAACGTAAACACCAAATATCTCAAATTTAACAATTTTGGAGATAGAACACTTGCATCCCGCGGATCTTATGATAAAGCAACATTCAATGCGTCCCGCTATTATTATTTTTTATAAAACTTAAAAGAAATATGTTATTTTGAAATGTTATAAGCCTACCTTATCACATTTAACTGTATCAAATTCTAAAACGTTCATTGAGGGTCAAATTCCTACAGAGTGCTCGGTCGACACTGCAATAATTTTTGAGAAAATAAAGACGATTAATCTTTATTATTTTACATCTTAATTTTATATGTATAATTTGGGGCAGTTTGTATTTAAGAAAGTGACAATATTGCAATTTTTTTTAAATACTGCTTCTGGGTTCTACATTGTCAATGTTTCTCTTATGATTAAACCAGTTTGACACGCCTGCTCGACTGTGTTAAGTTGGTCGGTTTAAGGGAGACGACTAAATACTAGAGGAATGGGAGAATGGTTATTACATTACTCCTTCATTATTTTGAGGCTACGCCTACACACAATGAGAGCGTGTGTGTGTGGGCGCGGTCTGCGAAAATTTCAGCAAAACTTGCTAGTGTTTAGCGCGGGAGTGCTTTTCCAGGATCTAAATAGCATCCCACTTTACTTGAGACCCAGAATAAACAAGACGCAAGGTAAATACACTTGTTCTGGGCACATCAACCCTGAATAATGACCGTGTTTATTTTATTACCACCCCCTTTTATTACCTGTTCAGACAATATGCATATGTTCTAATTAGACTAATGAGTTAAGGGGGAGAAATGTTGAATTCAGAGGAAGTGTACCTGTGTGGAGGTTTAGTGGAAAACCATTTTGAAAAAAACCACCCTCATTACGCCCAACCGGGATTCTAACCTCGATCTTCCTGTCTTCTGCAGCCTATACAGTGTGTAAACAAATATATTACATTCGAGCTTTGATCTACCCCCCCTCCCTCCCTTTCTCCCGTCCAGTGGGTGAAGTATTATAATTATTATATTACGAGAGTGGCGCCTTAAAGTCGGCTCCCACTGAAGCGTGGTGCTGCGTCGCATGTTTTATTCTTTACGTGTATTTAAATGGAACCACTCCCTCCAGAGCGCGGCGTGCCGGTGAAGGTAATGGGTAGTTAAATTGAAAACTTGAATCGAACTTTTCTTTTATGCAGAAGAGGGGTGATTATTTACTTGTATCATGATAAGACGAGCCGGAGACACCCATTACGTCTATCGAATAAAATGCATAGGAAGGGAGTAATGTTGCTTTCGTCCTTTTTGAGATTTTGGTGCAATGTTGTACAGAGTCAAACACGATGTATGTATTTGTTTTATTGCGGGATGAAAAGTCTTAATAAAATTAGAATTAGTATTGTAACGCATCTAAATTAAAACTAAATATCTTCAGTTTTGCATTACTATTTGTTTAGTGACATTGAATCAATTTAATTATAGAACATTAACTTGCGGGACATATCAATCAATTTCCGCCGCATCGTTTTCACATTTTATAAGGCTCCTGTTGATACCCAATTAGTTGGAAAAAATCACTTTGGCTTTTTTTTATTGGCCTTATAATATTAACAATACCATGGAAAAAGTTTTCAACGCTTCACTTTTGTAATAATAATAATAAAACTATACCCGCTTAGGTGGTTGCAATGTCTAAAGCACTATTCTTGCCATAGACTGCTGATGACTTGAAGATTGTGTGCTTTGATCCCGGTCGGGGTCACTGAGCGTGGCGTTTCCTAAATGGTTCTCATCTTGCTCCACGTAAATGCGGGTACACTTCCTCTAAATTCAACCTTCCTCATCCATAACCCATTAGCTTTATTATTATTATTATTATTATTATTATTGTTACTATTACTAGCACCGCTTCTTACTACCCGTTCGCGTCATACGCACTTACACTAATGTGTGATGGTAGGGTGATTGTTAGATGAAATGGAGGACCAACAGTTTAACGTGGAATCCGAACCACGGTGGAGGCCTGGCATTCCTCACATTCTCAAGTTATGATTAATACACGTCTTATCAGAGGTGAAGGAAGGGTTTGGTAATCAGATAAATCTGTGCCTGGATCTAGTATTGAACCCCGAACCCTCAGCACAGAAGTCTGACACCTTTCCCCTAGACCGCCAGGTAACCCTTAATTACATAAACGTATAACTCAGAGGGGTAGTAAGACATAGTACTAAAAAACCTAGGAACTAGGAACAAGTATTATCTATATTTTTGTTAGTGTATATATAACAACTAAACAAGGGTCTGTATTAGCTATAACCATCGAACTAACTTGATCTGAAACAACACACTTGATACAAGATGACCAACCTTATCCCTAAGGATTGTAAGTTCTGGTCAACAAAACAGGCCCAGCCTGAGATCCGTACCATTTTTATAAACATCCAGAATGCTAATAGATAAACCTTAAATCATGTTATCTGAAGTTGTCACTTTTGATTTAAAAAAATTATCAATAGTTATAAAACTAAACCAATAAAAAATGTCAATTTTGGCCGTAAGAAAACCGGTTTTAATCTGAAAAGGCCCTTCCTAAGAAAATTGTAGTCTACCTCTTAACCACTCGGCCACGAGGACAGCCAACTAATCAGTAAACACATTGACTTAATCTGATGGACTTGGTCTCTCGTCGTGTCCTTGAAAGTCCTGAATTGAGCTCAAGACGCGTCCCTTTTTATAGCTGGAGCTGTCATAGCTTTTTTTAAAAATCTACATCTAGATTATTATGTCTTGACCTTTATCATTTCTAGGTATTGATAATTTTTCCTTTTATTCTATATATATTTTTTGTTTATCGATCCGCTTCAGTGGCCGAATTTCCTAAGGCTTCACTCTCCTGTTAGACTGGCCTGCTGATGATGAGATCGGGGTTTGAATCCCTCTCGGGTCTATTCAGGGCAGTTTTTCCTAAATGTTTTCCTACTCTCCTTCCACGCAAATGCGGGTAAATCTTCTCTAAAATGTTTCTTCATCCTTACCCCATTAGAATAATTATTATGTGGGCGTATATCCTTAGCAGGTAGAAAGACACGGTGATTAAAAACATATTTTTTGTCTTAGTCTGGAATAACTATTTTTATTATTAAGCTAGATTTTTCTCTTTTGGCTTTATAACTCTCACGTTCTATATCTACCCTCCACCTATGACAAGACATATATTAATCACAACTTGTGAATGTGTGGAACTCCAGACCTCCACCGTGGTTCAGATCCCACGTTAAACTGTAGGTCCTCCATATCATCTCACAATCACCCTATCATTACACATTAGCGTAAGTGCGTATAACCCGAACGGGTAATAGGACGCGGTGCTAATAATAATAATAATAATAATAATAATACTAATATATCTACCCAGTAAATGTCGTCTCTTGTCTAGATTTGTCTGCTTAATCTTGATTGTGTGGGATATGTTTATTCTCCGTTGAGCTCATCACCGGCAGACCACTACTACACAGACTACATATACTAAGTGAGCTTGATGTTTAGTCCGTGTGGCCACCGCTGCTGGTGATAGTAATCGGTTTTATTTTTTAGCAACTGGTCTCACTATTCTTTCGAGTTACACGCTTATATATTAGTTACACCAATGGATTCAGAGATGAAGGTTATATTTATATAAAATGTACCCGCACTTGTGTGGAGGTAGAATGGAAAATAATTTTGGATAAAAAACTCAGTACACCCGACCGAGATTGGAACCTTGATATGCCCGCCACTGGCAGTTTAGTCTACTGTGAGAGTAGCGCCTTAGACCATTCGGCCACCGAAACATCTGTTTAAAATTGCGTTTTGCCTGTTGTTTAGCTGAGTTGACGTAAATTCCGCTCCGAAGATTTTATCACGTCAAGCTCCTGTATAAATTCCGTCCAATATTAAATATAAACAAAGGGGAAAAAAATAAACAGCTGTAGTTTGAATAGATGATTCCTTCATTCTGTAAAATGATTGTAATATATTTTGGTATTGTTTATTACTGTATATTATGTGATGAATAAAATATCATTTGCTGTTAATGTTTTCTTAGTTGTGTTCTGCCTCACTACGGTTTGAAAGGGTAGCATATTAGAAGATAAATATTCTTTCTTCAAATTCAAATCACGAATGTTTACATTGGAACTTTATATACGCTTATGTCTACTCTACAATTATTCACCAATTCAAGACAGAGAATTGTTTCTACACAACGCTTTTATTTTTATTTTTCAAGTCGAAAAATGTGACCATACTGCAATAAATGTTTGAAGTGTAGCAAAATTATCTTCATTATTTTATTTCATATACTATATTAATATTTTTTTCTGTGATAGTCAATTTTCATTGCAACCTTATTATAACGGTGGGACAGAATGTATACACAATCTTATAAGGGTTGGGACGGAATTAATATTTTAAAAATTTGCAAACTGGGTGGAATTTACCATAACCGGTTTAAACACATGTGCAATTTATAGTACGGATTATTAAAATAAATTGTACCTGTCCAAACCACGTGAAAATATTACATAGTTAATTGACAAATACAATTATTACGTGCAACACTCGCGTTGTTAATGGCTTAGACTAAGGGGTAAAAAATGAGGAAGGTTGTTTAAGGATGTGCACCTGCATTAACTCGGAAATCGAATGGTATAATCACGCCTCAGACAACCCGGTTTAGATTCGAACCAAGCCAATCCTGTCATCGGAAATCCATTATCTTCTGGCAGGAAGAAAGTTTTTGAAACGATGATATTTTACTTTTTTTATTAGTATTATTTTATAAGTATTGACATCTCTTAAATGTAATAGTTGTATAGTTTAAACGTGTGAACTTCTGAAAACTGTTTTATCAAAATTTGTAAATGTTGAAAAAGTTTTCTTCTATCTAAATCGGACCATATATCATAACAAACCCTGGTGGTAAGCACACGAACCAAATGAATGTTTCATGCAATTTGGTTTGACTGTGGTGTAAAGGTCAGGATTCGAATCCCATTTGGGATTACTGAGTGTGATCTTTCCTAAGTGACTTCATACACTCCACGAAAATGCGAGTTGAGTTTTCCTGCAATTTCACCCTCCATATACTCACCTCATCAATGTAGTGTAAAGTATAAAACCCAAGAAACAAAAAAAAATATGAATACTGCACTATATTTACCAACAAAGCAGTAGGACTACATTAAAATGCCGCAAAATAGGTAGGCCCTATTTTATTTCTCCATTAATTTTGTTTTCATAGGAGTTGTAAGTTTGGGCTGTACAACGTAACTAAAACATTTTCGAAACCTAACTCCTATGTCACTGTCATTTATTTATGTGTTTACTTCCTTCCCGCCTTCCTGTTTCTCCAAATTGTAACGGGTAGCCTAATTGTGGGGGAGAATGCCTCCGGACGCCATCCATCCAAGTGTAGTTCCTACGACGCCCGCCAGGGGCGCTGCCGTAACAAAGCAACGCATTTGCGGGGTTGAAGGGGGAACCATTGGAAGCGTCTCTTCCTAGTCGGCAGACGTGAAGCTCGGGCATCGACTGGTAATTCGATTGAGAAGTGGTGGTTGTGTCTTTTAATCGGTCCCGTCTCCGTTTTGAGATGAGGTTGACAGTGATTAGTTAGTACTGTTGGCTCTGTTATGGCCTTTTCCTAGTCCAAACGTTTCCCCTGACAGCACAAAGAAAAAGTGAGTATTCAGGAAAGGATTTTTTTTTCCTCTGCATTTAAATGTTTTGTCTGTTCTAAAATGGTGGCTGTATAGTCACACTATCAACCGGTTTATAGGTCAGAGGACATTTTCTTAGACAAGGAAAGAAAGATGAAGGCATTTTAATGATTGAAAATTTACCCATTGGATTTTTATTTTTTGTATATACATCAATATGTTCGCCGTGTCTTTGCTACGCATCCGGTTTCTACACATATTTTAATTACACTATTAGGGTAGGAATGAGAAGGTAGAGTTTAGAGGAAATGTGCTAGAATTTGCTTGGATAAAGAGAGAAACCGTTTAGTTAAAGCGCCCTTGGTACACTTAAATGGAATTTGAAACCCGACTTCATCAATGGAAAACCCGACTATATGATGCTGACGTTTAGTGCGTGTGCCCACTGATGCTTTTTTTAAAAATACTATAAGGGTAAACTTATGTTGCGTTTAATAGAAAAATGCATTTTTTGCTTTGGATTTCGTGGTGAGCTTCAAACATTAGACCCACTACCTATAAATGAGCTGCTCTAGATCGAATCCCGGATGGGATGCATTTTATTTTAGTCTTCAAAGGGCTGCAATGACAGCAGGGGTATAAGAAGTAAGCTATTTCCCTTCGGTGATGTCATAATACCTGTCAAACAATAAGGATATAGTGTTTTATGACTGCTGATAAGATATATACTGGGCGTTTTGAGAAAGTCACAAAGAAGCTGAAAGCTGGGCAACTGCCCACGGCGTCAAAATTAGCCTGAATAAAACATATTCCCCCCATTATTTTCTGTCTTACAATTAATATTACCACCCAAAAAAAAGTACTTCATTTTGTTAAATAATTGTTTACCATTTATGATTATATAGATGATGTAATAATAATAATAATAATAATAATAATAATGGAAGCCAGGTATCTTTGCTTATTTAGTAGTGCGTCGACCTACTAATAGTGATTCCAAAATCAATTTACGGATGGGTCGAAAATTTGGGACTGTGAAATTGTATTTATTCCCTTTCATTGATCGATATATCAACGTTCTAAGAAGGGGCTTCCGTGTCGTCTTGGAATTCCGCTATAATTAGTTGGCGATAAACAACATAATGGCATCTAAACGTGGTAAAAGATTTTTGAAAAATATTGCACGTATTTATTTTAAATCAATAAACTATAAACTTATACATAAGAGAGGTTTCGTGGCTCTCATTTGTCGGAGTAACGAAACAAATTTATTTATAGTCTCTTTACAAAATATGTTAGACGGGCCAATCCCGGGCGGGCAATAACACGGCGGGGGGAAATATAACAAATGTGAAGAAACCTAGGTTGAATTGTTCAATCTTTGGAAAGAGAAGGCAAACGCGCAGACAAAGATATGCTAAAATTGACTTAATATAGTCTGGTACAAAAACGAAAGTAAGTTTGGGTTCAATAGACTAGACTGCCGATAAAAAGGGAGTGGGATTCAAATCTTGTTCGGGTGTATTGAGGGTGGTTTTTCCAAAAAGGTTTTCCACTCGTCCTCCACGCAAATTCGAGTAAACTTCCTTTAAATTCATTCTTCATAATTAGTACATACGCGTATAACCTGAACAAGTAGTAAGAAGCAGAGCAAAAAAAAAAATGTTTCTGTTAACACAGCTCTGGAAAAATTACAGCTCGTCACATATATTTATGCGATGCTCAAATTATAACTATCTAGAAAACAACATAACTCGTGCTAAAATACCAAAGTAAAAATATATACTGTTCTGCAAGTATCGGCTTGAACAATGGATGAATATTTACAAGCGGTTTTTGGGGGGTGACCTGGTGGTCTAGGGGTAAGGTGTCAGACTTCTGTGCTGGGGGTCCGGGGTTCAATCCTCGGTCCCGGCACAAATTTATCTGATATCTCACAATCACCCTACCATTACACATTAGCGTAAGTGCGTATAACCCAAACGGGTAGTAAGACGCTGTGCTAATAATAATAATAATACAAGTGGTTTTAATGAGCTCACCTACTAAACTTACACCAGATATTAGAGAAATTATGATAACTTAATGAGATAAACGCAATTTTTTTCATATCTATGTTTTATTGGAGAATAATATACTTTTTTTATAAATTATATTGTCTTCTTTATGTTGTCTTTATAGTTTTTTTTAAATGTAAATGGCATCTTCCGAAAAAACTTACCAGGTTTGTGTTAATATATAGATAATTTTTATCACAGCATGACAGACAATACGTTCTCTAAACCTTATACATGAGGAACCCATATTTATTGGGACCGCAGATAAATGCAGCCCTGTAACACGGACCAGTCTGTTAATATTGTTTTGCTCGGACCTGAGCTCTGAACTAGATACTATCCTTATCAATAATTGATCGACTGTGTAGAATGGGTATATACAAATGGAGGAAGGATCGGAGCGCAAATATAACCTCTCCTTTCTTCCTCACCTAAATCTCCCCCCCCCTCCCCCCCTAAACCAACATCCGATGTAATCTATAGTCGATCTGCCAGTAGAACAACCTATTCCATAAATTCAAAAAATTACTAGAAATGTATTTCATAGTGTCTGTACATAGTTTTATACGTTTTAATTACTATTTGTTACCCGAATTTGACCACACTTTTGGGGTAGAGAGTGGGAAGATGGAATCTAGAGCAGTGTTATTACTCTCGGCCCCTTAAGTATCCTAAAATATTTTCGTGCCCCCTAGTTTTTACTAACATATTAAATCATTAAGATTTATTCTAAAATAGTGGCTTTATTTACTAATTATAATAACAAATAAAAAAAAGAACTTAAATGTATTTAATGGGACCTATGCTGTTGAACACTTTCTACTAATTTGTCTATTCTTGTTTCAAATGTATTTCTTAATGTTATTCGCATGCAGGAGTCGATTCGAGTTGGTTTTGCTGCCTTGTTTTAATATTTACAACTGTGGAAAATCTGTTTTCACATAAATAAGTAGAAACAAAGGACAGCAGATTTTGAATGGCGATGGTAAACAGATGGGTATTATTTTTACTATCCATTATTCCTTTTATCCGTGCTTACTTCTCCCCTTTATTGCCTCGTAGAATTGAGTCTACTATACTTACATGCTTACGACCATCGAATTCTTTCTTCCAAAACATAAAAGTTAAATAATTGACTTCATTAATAAACAAATAACACTTTAAACTATTTTCTCGAGGTACCCCAAAAAAACCTTCCATGGTCTCCCAGAGGGCCGCGGCCCCCGGTTAAGAATCGCTGATATAGAGAATATGTACCTACATATGCGTGAAAGGAGGGGTGGAAACCACAGCGAGCTGGAATTAGAACCTCACCCTTTCTCTCACCGGCAAATCAAACTAGACTAGTTTTAGGTTTAGTCCGTAGACCCATCGATGCGGATCTTACTTATTCTATAACTGTTACACTTTTGACACAATTATGATATTAGGAGTACGTATACGAAACAAACTGGTGATTGTTTCTGCCTTAATCAATGTATCCTTAAATCATACAATTGAGGGGGTCGAAATGAGATAGTGACAAACCCTCGACCCTAATTTCCATCAAAACTTTAAGTGTCTAATATATATTTAAAAAAAGTCTAACGTCGTTTGTACTTGATTGCCCGTAACCGTAACATACAATTTGAAGATTTTATCAAACATTCAAACCTGTTGGGGTTTTTTTAACACAAAATGAGGGGAGTTTTTTTTCGTCCAGACCCCCTAAATTTTAGATTACGGAAACTTGGCAGAGATATTGCTAACTAGGGCTGCTTTGAATTTAAGAACCCAGCCAGGTTGAATAACATATTCTAAGTAATTCAAATTAGTATTTTAGTATTGGGCCTTTGATATCAAATTTAGAGCCTTTTAAATTTAAACTTCAAAGTTAATTTTGATAACTTTACATCATATGTTAAGAATATTTTCTTTGGGGTGCCATTGTACAGTAAGAAATAGTTGCCAAAAATTAAGATTTCAAAAGGTCAACGGGTGTAAACAATGCAAAAATGTGTGTTAAAATAACTTTTGTGGTGCACAGCATAAACCTTATCGCTTCTTCTTTACCTAAAAATGGAAACATTTTCTTAAAAACCGTAAAATACCTATTATAAACGAAATAATAGATTTTGTTGCGAAACATAATGGATAAAAGATAATCGAATTCCACCAAAGAGCATAAATCATAATAAACTATGGATTCCGGTTAATTGGGGCAGCCGTTTATTTGGGACAGAGTTTGAATAATAAAAATAAAATTAAGTATTTAGCATGAATTTTTCCGCTTATTTGGGTCAACTTGCCGCTTAATTGGGGCAGTGAAGGTCGTGGTTGAACAACAAACTGTGCACGCACATTCCATTCTGGTCTAGGTAGGTGTCGTCCTGTATTTATAGCCCAGTCAAATTAGAAAAAAATGTGGAATTTTTTTACGAGGCTGTATTTTGATACATATGTTAAAAAATAGTGTCTAGTTTAACATACCTAATGTACCCGAAGTTCTGATGCGAGCTCCCGCTGCCATCTTGAAAATATGACGTCCAAAATTTGTTTTTTGAAAATATCTGGCTACAGTGATTTTAGAGGAAAATTCTACTGGTAAATATTAATCACGACTCAATTCTCTCATTTTTCTAATAGGGTGCATAGTTTTTGCCCTACACCCAACATAAGCCTCGAACCTTCCCCCTACTCCTTCCTCCATAACTCTATAATTTCCCAACCTCCTTGAAAGCCTTCATTGCTATCAAGTATAATTCTGGTGTTATGGACATCATAATATGTTGAACGGTACTTGAATTCAACGGTTTCATAATACAATTATGGTAACCCAGTTGTGGTATGAGTGATGACTTCAATGCATTGTATACATTCACATATTTCCACACCGCCGTAAAAATAAAGTACATGGTACACTCGAATCAAACCAAATTAGAAAAACATCGATAATGTTTTAACCTGCAGCAAAATCCCACAACATTTTAAAATTATTTTAATAACAATTCATGTTAGTTAAACTAAAAGCTTATTCATTATTACCAAACTAACCGAAAAATAATAGCACCTTTGGATCGTATGTAACTAATGTGTTAACTTTGATTACTGAAGATATATATTGAAATAGTTTATAACTCCCAAAACAGATGGTGCTCTTTACCGTTTAACTTTGACAAGGAACTATTGTTGCGGGAACATGTTGAAGAACTTATTGGACAAGGCTGTAAAACTCTCCAAATATAGTGTTTCTTTTTTAACACCATAACTCTAGCATAACTAAGCTATGATTTGGTTCGATTATTATTTGAGATTCGTGATTAATATTTGATTCTAACTAAAAAAAAATAGTTTCGCAGATATCTTAACATTATAATATGTTTGCTTTTAGCGTTAGTTATTGTTAAATAAATGGTTCTACCAATATAAATTAACTACATTATGCTTTATTTAAATGCTACATTTATTTTATGCATACCTTTTTTTTCTCGGTTATAAAGGGGTTTTCAGCTCATTGTTTGAAATTAAGGTTAATTGGAAAAATCGGGCCAAAGTGATTTAGTCCCCTGCTATATTCCAATTGACAGGAATCCACTGATAAAAATATATTTCAAATAAAGGGTTTTATTTTTAATAGTCCTACAACTTAAGGTATGGATATAGGGGACCCATCGCATAAAGGCTAGTGTTCTTGCAGTTTTATATCAAAATATATTTTTTGACAAATTAAATCAAATATTTTCTATAGTAGAAATATTGAGTTTAATTTTCTTCACATGGTGATATCAACAGTTGATGAATATTGGTCATGAGCATAGCGATATTAGATGACAAACTTTTTATAAACGAAGAGAAAGGTTGTCATTAAATCTCAGGACATCTTTTACAGATATTCAAGAACTACTCGCCATGTGAAGAAAGTTAAACTCAATATTAGTACTGAAGTACTGTTTGATTTATTTTGACTAAAAAACTGTTTTGATATAAAAGCTGATATAACATTGACCTTTACTTACGTTCCCTAAAAGTCATTTTCGCGTAAAAATGACTGGCCCATTTTGTTTGTAATGTTAAACACTGCTTGCTTGGATGATCATTTTAGTCCAAAATTTTAGAGTGGATTTTAAGAAAATAGATTTTTCTATCTTTCCGCCCTGAAGCAAACCACCCTTAATTTTAGGGTTAGATCAATGAATTGGTTTCGGCTCTAGGCCTAGATACAGCCACACAGATGGATAGACACACACGGAATTACGAAAACCACTTTTACTGATTAAGGGGGTCATGAAATGTTGATACCCATCAAAATCTCGAATTCGATTTTTTTTTAATGATCACAATAGATAAGGGTCGCGTGAAAGTAAAAATGTAAGATTGATTTTAAAAGTCCCGCCAAACAAGTTTTTGCTATCAATATTTATCACCGCGTCTTATTACCTGTTCAGGTTATACGCATATGTGTTACGGGGCCGTTTTAAGTATTACGTAAGCACATTTTTGGCCATTTTAACCCCTTCCCCTGCATCCCTTTTTCTTACATAGGATTTTTCATATTTTTATCATTTGTTACAGAAATAACCATTCTTTTTTTCATACAATTTTTCCTATAGCCTGAACAGATTGTAAGACGCGATGATAAGAAAAAAATTCATGCTATTAAAAATTGCTGGTAATCATTAACATAAAGTTGTAAACTAAAATTGCGAAATAGACAATTAACACTGATATACAATGAATTTAAATGTATTGAACAAGTAAAAAATAAAACTAGTTATAAAATTATATTTATAAAAGTTTAAAATATTAATTTACTTTTAATTGAAAAAAGTGTTATTAGTTAATATATGAATATCACTGTTATAAAAAAACCTAAGGCTCCATTTAATTCTATGACCAAGGTCCTTGAATCGACTTATCAACATCATTTTCAATTATTATGTTTCTAATGGGGGTAAGGGGGAGCTAGGTCACTTAAGCTTTGGCTTACTTCTTTAGGCTTCTCCACTTCCTTGTTTAGCCACTCGGCATCTTCATTGCTACCCGTAGTCCTGGCGGCTTGCAATGCGCCCTCCCTCAATTTTGCCCGTCTTTTTCTGTTTTATGTAACTATTGCTCATATTCTAGAAAAACGTAATATGGTTAAAAGTTAGTTTACCATATAAATGGTTTGCCAACGCACATAGTTATAAATGCCTATAAAATTGCAGTAATAAAAATAGTAGAATGTTATCAATGTTGGATACATAAATAAAATGATATCATCTAAAAACACCCTGTGAAAATTGGATTGTATCTTATGGTTTCTTCCTTGTAATATATTTTACAGCTATTCTTTTTTCATCACTAAATAATCATTATTTAAATCAATACCCCTTGATTGCATTCGTCCCGCAGATGCTCCATTTTCTGCGACGGAAAGTAATTGCTTACGTCTCTAGATGTAGTTGGTCCTGGCCATTTAAAAACATCTTGGTTGGTATGGCGGTGGAGGGGG
>CABFVZ010000002.1:282531-309069 GCA_902151445.1 Timema monikensis | reverse complement strand
TTCCATTGTAGTTTAACTAGGTCAACACTTTTTGTCACCATCGAGTTGGGTGTATAGCGCGTGTGTGTGTTGCCTGAAACCCAATAAAGGCGTGTAAATGGAGTCTTGGGAGCACCTTGAAGTAAGTAGAAGCAATCCATCATGTCCGCAAGATCTCTCGCTGTTCGAATCGCGTCACATCTCTTTGGGCGGGATGGAATGGAAAGGTGTTTTTTTTTTTTTAATAAATGTCAAACCGGCCGTGATCAAACCTCATAATACCCCTCTTCTCAATCCATATTTTGAAGAGTATCTGCTTATCATTCTTAAGGAGGGCGGGGGGTGTCATTATTATGGTTGACGGACAAATTAGTAGTAGTTAGTATTAAAGAATAAATGCCATTTGGAACCTTCTGGTTACAGGGTTTTATAATAAAATGCTTGCAAATCACTGCCCAGATAAAATTATCCTTTCACCATTTTAATAACTGGGCTCAGAAAAATATTAATACATTATTACATTTTCTTAGAAAATGGGTCTGATAAATTCAATTTTATTTATCTCTGAATGTATCAATTTTGTGTTGGCTACTCTTTTCCAAAATAATTTTGCAACAAATCAATTGCAAAACAAATAGTACTATACTAAAATTATTGTTTTTTCATAATAACTCTTGAATTATATGTTAAGATATATGCTCTATTATAGGTATTATTATTATCATTATTATTTTTATAGGCCCGTCGACACAATGAGGTCACTATGCCCCCTTTTTTTAAGAAATTAATATTATTCTGTTACTTATAGAAATATAAAATAAAGAAAATATTAATTTCCAACTGTGTGGTAATTTCTTCGTATATAATCTAAATTTAGTATTATTATTATTATTAGCACCGCGTCTTACTACCCATTCGGGTTATCCGCACTTACGCTAATGTGTAATGATAGGGTGATTGTGGGATGAAATGAAGGACCTACAGTTTAATGTGGAATCCGAACCACGGTGGAGGCCTGGCATTCCCCACATTCACAAGATGTCTTGTCAGATTCAGATAAATCTTTGCCGGGACCGAGGATTGAACCCCGGCCGCCAGCATAGAAGTCTGACACCTTACCCTTAGACCACCAGGTCACCTAAATTTATTAGGTCTACATATTATCCAACCATGTCCTCATTTCTCCAAGCATATTTTTTTAGCACCGTGTTTTACTAAGTGCTTAGGTTATAATCATATGTACTGATTAGGTTAATGGGTTATGGATGAAGAAGGTTAAATTTTGAGATGTACCTGCATTTGCGTGGAAGGAAAGTGGACCACCATTTTGGAACAAAAAAATCTCAGCACACCCGACTGGGGTTCGGACCCTGATCTCTCTGTCATCGGCAGTCTAGTCCAACACAAGAGTTACGCCTTAGACCATACAGCAGGTCAGAAACCGAAGCAGGTCCAAGGATAGTTAAAACATAAAGCTAATCTAAGTTTCCCGTTATGTTGTCATTTCTCCTAGCATAATTTAAACAAGCTAATCTACATTTCCAACTGTGCGGTCCTTTCTCTTAGCATTATTTAAACTCAAAAAAAATCAACTATTGGAACATTTCTCTAAACATAAATTACTCAAAGCATATTTGAATGTACTACTAACACTACTACTACTACTACCTTTCGTTTACCCTGTTCCACTATGGTGTAGCCTATAAGATAGGGTCATAGTATAGTCTGTCAAGATAAAACTTATATCATTCATGGTAAACGGAGCGTACATGATCTAAATCGAACTTATTAAAATCTCGTGATTTTTTTTTTATACTCACAATAATAATATGTACAAAATTATGAAAATAATAAGCATATGCGCTAATTCTCATTTAACTTTTAGAAAAATTAAAATAAACATTCTCATTTCGTATTTTATTTCTCATTTATATTTTAGAAATCTGTTTACTTGTGACTCAAAGCTAGTTAATTATTTTGTCTGCGTCTTCTTTAGATTTTTTTTTTTCTTTCTCAGAGACATTTCTGTCATCCGACTCTTCTTGTAACCCCACTAATCTTCTTTCTCTCTTGACTCTTGAATGCGTCTCAGTTCACCCCGCCCCCCTTCCATCTTCCGCCCCTAACCACAGAAGAGCTCTTCCATATTTTTGTGACACAATCAAAACATTATCCACATTTCAGAGCCTTCATTTGACTCTGCGAGTTAGGGTCTGATTTCCACATTTTGAATCCAATAAAGATGTATAGGCTTGAACGAACAGTACCGTATTAATGTTTTTCATTAATTTTTTGAAGAGTATACCACCCAGATTAGTGGGTACGTGGACATAGTTGTCAATCACGTTTAGTCTCATTTGCCAGGGACAGGAAGATAGGAGCTCAAATCCTTTTTTTTGCTGAATGGATTTCCTCTCTCCCTTCACGCAAATTCAGGTACATTTCCTCTAAAGCCTACCTTCGTCTCTACCCTATTAATAATGTTACCCGCTTTGGTGGCCACGTGGTCTAATTTAAGGAATCACCCTTGTGTTATATGTCTACTAGTCTGTCGATGATGGGGAGATCAGGGTTCTAATCCCGGTCGGGTGTAGGCTACATTTCCCCCCACCTAAGTGATTTCCCACTCTCCATCCAAACAAATGTGAATACATTTTCTCTAAAATTCTACCTTCCAAATCCCTATTCATTTAACTTAATTTAGTGTTATAACCCGAATGGCTAATGAGATGTCCTAGAAAAAAATGGTATAAATTTCCCAAAACAATAATGTCACGACTTCAAAATAATAATGTTTATAGAAAATAAACTTTCCTTTTCCAGACTACTTGTACCTGGAAAACACGGGGAATTTTTAATTTAGAATAGAGTGGAAACCTTGAGATTACCTATTTATCTTCGCATATTGAAACAAAACTTTCTATCATATTATAGAATCGCGTTAGGAAGGTAATTTAAGAACACACTTTTATTTCATGTTAATCATTGAAACAAGTTCACCAAATTATTATTGTGTCGTTATTCACGCTATCTTTTAAAAGGGGCGGTTGGTCTGTGTCTCACTACCAGGCCCAGATATGCGAATTTAACAACACTAATTGAATAGAGTTAAATAAGGTATAATTCAAAAGAAACTCACCCGTATTCTTGTGGAAGGAGAGTGGGAAACTGTTTGATAAAAACTACGCTCCTGGGATTCAAACCCCGACCTCATCACCGGCAAACTAGACCGAAATAACTTGATATTTAGACCACGTGCTTACCGGCGCAGGTATATCATAACTTAAGTCAAGTAGAACTATAACCTAAAGACAACACATAAAACATCTCAACCTCCGTGTTTTTGAAACTAGGTTATCAAATTCTATGTAGGTATTGACATCTGGTATCTTATCCCTACTAATATCTGTTTGTTCATTTCATAGTTATACTTTATTTTGAGTTTTTACCGTTTATTTTCTAAATACACATTATATCGGGACATATGTTTAGAAATTGCATTAACCTTGGATATTGCACCTAATAATTTGCATCCAGCCCGGCTGTCTAAATATCTACTAATTGGTTAGCGGGGTGAACCAATATTCTATTAGTAAATATCTTCTTACAAACTGATCTAGGACAATACGTTTATATTGAATCACATATTAGTACCGAACCAGGGTCGGATCAATCTATGGCAGATTTCTCCAACCGCTAAGCCACTTCGCCGTTATTTAGCTTCCTGATCAGCGCATGCGTCCTATCGATCGATATCATTGTTCCAAGGCTGAGGTATGTGTTGTGCTAGTGTGGCGTAGATGATATCGTCCTGATGTTTGTAATGTATAGATCACACCGCCACGGCCAGATGTTGACAGGAAATAAGGTATTTGCAAAGTTAAACAGTTTGTGTACAGTCTGCTAGGTTTGAATCGGGCTCCCTCAATGCTTTCGAATGCGTGTCATTTTATTCGTAAACATTGTGTAGGTTTACAGTAGCCCCGTGGCTTCTTTGGTGCTGACTGACAGCTCACAGCTGAATGCTGATGTCTTTGAAAAGCTACCAGACCAAATTACATATCCCTACGCCGTACCATATCTGCAAAAACATGTGTTTTGCAGCTGTCATTTTTGAGAGTCAAAACTTAGGTATATACCTAAATGTTGAATGTCAGAAGTCAGCTGCGAGCTGTCAGTCAGCACCAAAGAAGCCATGGAGCTACTGTAGTTTCAAAGTACCCGCATCAGTGCTCAGACTGGTCTCGCATTATGTTGAACAGCCGGTAACGGAGAAAATGGAGTTTGAATCCCGGTCGGTTATACAAAGTGTTTCTTCCCTAAATCGTTTTCAGCCCTCCACCCAAATTGGGTACATTTCCTTTAAATTGCGCCTTCCTCTGCTCTGCCCTAGTAGTGTGGATAGCGCCAACGGCTAATAAGACTCACTTCGGGGGCCGCATGGTACAAGGCGTCTCTTTTGAAATAAGACTATGCTGCTGATGATGAGGAGTCGTGGCTCAAATCTGTCAGGTGTACTGGAGTTTTTCCTAAATGGTTTTCCACTCTACGCCGATGTGAGATCACTTTCTCTAAATTCAACCTTCCCTATTTCTAACATACCAACCCGCCTCGGTGGCGTAGTTGGCTAACGCGCTAGTCGTGTTAAGCTCGACTGCTGAGGACGGGGAGATCGAAGTTCGAATCTCGATTGGGTGAACTGGGGGTTGTTTTTCCTAAATGGTTTTTCATTCTCCCTCCACGAAAATATGGGTTAACTTCCTCTAAATTCAACCTTCTCAATTCCTAATTCATTAGCGTAATTAGTACTTAAAGCGTATAACCCTAACGGGTAGTAAGACGCGGTGATATATAATAAAATAATAAATCTAACATACCAACATAATTAGTACATATGCGTATAATCGGAACGGCTTGTAAGATGTGCTAAAAAATATTTGAATTTCAATCAGTTATAGTCGAAGTGATAGATTTGATTAAAGGTTATTATAGGCTTATTGGCATCTGATAAGTTTCTAAAAAATACTAATTATCCGCCTTGCAAACATGTTTAATCAATTTGCTAAGGGTGACTTTGTGGTCTAGGGATAAGGTGTCAGACTTCTGTGCTGAGGGTTCGGGGTTTAATCCTCGGTCCCAGCACAGATATATGTATATATATATATATATATATATATATATAATATGTGTAATATCATTATTATTATTATTATTATTTTATTAGCACCACGTGTTACTACCCGTTCGGGTTATTCGCACTTACGCTAATGTGTAATGGTAGGGTGATTGTGAGCTGAAATGGAGGACCTACAGTTTAACGTGGAATCCGAACATTTATAAGATGTGATTAATATGCGTCTTGTCAGAGATGAAGGAAGGGTTTGGCAATCATATATATCACATCTTATAAATGTGTGGAATGCCAGGCCTCCACCGTATGTTCGGATTCCACGTTAAACTGTAGGTCCTCCATTTCAGCTCACAATCACCCTACCATTACACATTAGCGTAAGTGCGAATAACCCGAACGGGTAGTAACACGTGGTGCTAATAAAATAATAATAATAATAATAATGATAGTTAGCTAAGTGAAGTCGGTCCACAACAATTGTCCAAGTGAGAACACAATATTTTTGGATGAGAACGAAATTGAATGTTTTAACTACTTTCTGAATCAACTTGTTTTATCAGTTCAAGTCTTACAAACTAACAATGACTCTTAAACTGACTCTCTACGAGTATACTTATTTCTGGAATATTAATTCAGCCGGCCATTAACTAAATGTTCTAAATTGGTTATGGAACAAGAGCCCATCTAAAATTAGCAATAAAACAGACCTCATTCAACACTGTTGCGCTTATAGATTATTAATCATTTGATAACATGTTTTCTGACAATCCGCGGTAGAGGTAAAATATTAAAAGTAAATCGGCAGCACTAAGAAAATTAAATAAGATAGAATCAGCAAAAGAGTGATTTCATAACTTACTATAACAGACGCAACACCCAGACTCGATCGTCAATTTATCATTACTAAATAACCATTTTCACAATTGATGCATTTTTAGACCGTTGCGGGGATTGAGCTCGGGACTCTTTACTCGGTGATCAGACGAGCTACCTATTGAACCAATCTGTCAGATAAAACTTTAGTTTTGTTTTAAAATGCAGTATAACCTAGATAATCCGAACTCCCAGAAAAAAACACATTGTGTTGACTACAACGTGTAAATAATTAGAATTAACTATTATTTAATATTAGTTTCTTTAAAAAATATTTACCTTTGATCTTCTTATTACAATATTTTTAATTTAGCTAGTTCTTTATTTTTCCTCCGAGTTTTCCGAAAAGTGTGTCTGGATTATCCGGAATTTCGGACAAACGAAGCGCGCGCTCTAACGGGGTTTTACTATCAAGAAAGATTAAACCTATCGTAACCTGATAATATCCTACCATTTCCTTGACAGTTCATTAGGCATTGTGGGCGAATCCATCCTGTACTAACTGTACTTAGTGAGTTAATCTTGTGTAATCAGTTTGAACTTCGTGTGGAAGTTATGGAAGGTGGGTGGCGGGAGGGAGGGATGAAACACGCCCCTACGGGGACTCTGGTCTTCTTGGTGAGGTTGGCCTGTCATTTTCAGGGTATTATCGAGTTTATATTAATTGTGCTAACAAAGGCATATAAGCTTATTGGACTTATAAGTTTTACAGGCGATTACTATAATTAATAAACCCTTAATTTTAGTTTACCGGTAAATGCTGTTTTGACACCTTAGCTTATTTGTCTGAGTGTTCCCAAAAAGTAATTGGAGATAACTGTTATTCTTTTTGACCAACATTATTTTTAGGATTGAAAAAAAAAATTGTATGGCTTAGCTTGCTCTAACAGTTTTATTTTAGTATCGTTAAAAGAAATCCACATTTTTTTAAAACCCTTAAATCACATAAAAATATTTATTTATCTATGGCACAAAACTATCACTATTTAAAGAAATATTTCGCAATTAATTTTCGAATTAATAGACCTCCTAAATTGTTTATGGACCACGTGGTGCCAAACCAAGTCTCCCTTGGCCGGTGATCCAGCAGGGTAGACCTCTGTAAAATAGCACGAACTTGTGTGTCGAAAACAATACGCACATCACGACATATAGGAAACAAACTAAAATATATAGGCCTACATAACATTATCATCTAAATACATTAAAGTAAATCGAATAAATTTCATATATTTGAGATCTTAACCAGTTTTTATAGTTATATAATATTCCTCTATCAGCAACAAATATTCTTATTTATTCTTATTAACCAATCACAGAGAGATTGTGGTTTAAATCCCGGATTCTATACAGTGAGGTAAATATTTCTAAATGGATTCCTTTTCTCACTCACTGCAAATGCAAGTCTGATATCTCTAAATTCTACTTTCCAATATCTTTGTAAATATACGGACATCCAAACGGGTAATATAACATACATAATAGAGGAGAGGGGATATAGCTACAGTAGCCTCGTGGCTTCTTTGGTGCTGACTGACAGCTCACAGCTGACGGCTTTGAAAAGTTACCAGACCAAATTATGTATCCCAACGCCGAGCCATATTATCTGCAAAAACATGTGTTTAGCAGCTGTCACTTCTGACGAGTCAACATTTAGGTATATGCCTGAATGTTGACTGTCAAAAGTCAGTTGTGAGCTGTCACTCAGCACCAAAGAAGCCATGGGGCTACTGTAGACATGTTTTGGTAGTCATTGCCTCAAAATATGTGAAGGGAATGGTATTCCCGTAGATAAGTTGGTTGGGTGGGTAGCGCCTGATGGGTTAAGCAACATGCAAGGAGCTTGTGCGTGTCAAGCATAGGACCTCCAAGGGGCGTGGACGTAATTTTGAAATGTATGAGTGTCATCTCCATGACTGTGCTCTTACTATTTGAAACATCTGATGGAACAGTCGTATACATTTATATACTTAATTAAAGCCCAACGGGTCCGTTTTATACATGAAACTAGCCCATTCGAGTTTAGGCAGGTGTTGTATTTAGTATCGACTCACACTAGAGTCGTGATAAGTCTCTATGAAACTAGCTCAATGTTTTCGTTAAATTAACCTAGTTTTGCCCGTCACTAATCTTGAAATAAGCTAAACTATACTAAAGTAGAATTTTTGACAGCATACATTTTTGTAAGATTACTGCATTCATAATTTCACCTATTTATGAATATCCCTTCCTTCACCTCTGAAAAGACATCTTGTGAATGTGGGGAATGCCAGGCCTCCACCGTGGTTCGGATTCCACGTTAAACTGTAGGTCCTTCATTTCATCTCACAATCACCCTACCATTACACATTAGCGTAAGTGCGTATAACCCGAATGGGTAGTAAGACGCGGTGCTAATAATAATAATATTTATGAATATACCTTCTGGCTTTTGGTGATGTTTAGTTGGACTCGTTTATATATATTTAATTCTCTTCCCCCTTATAGAAACCATGTGATTCAACTAAATCTTGGAAATTGTTGCCGTCTATAATTTTTTTAATGTGAAACTATCATTGCTTGGTAACATCGTTATGGATTCGACGTCACACACAGCGTATCTAAGTTGACTACCCCAAAGGTTCATATACAAATTTAAAATAATGAAGAAACCCCTTATATTATCTCTTGCGTTAATTTAGTTGATACGTTAATCATAAGGCATTTTAAAATCAACTTTATTTTAACACCGCGTCTCATTACCCGTTTAGACTTGGACTATACACATCTGTTTATTAATATTATGATAATGTGCTAGGGATAAGAAAGGTTGAATTCAATGGAAGTGTACACGAATGGAGGTCAATTGGAAAACCATTGGTAAAACCACCCTCAGTACACCCGACCGGGATTCGAACCCAGATATTCCCGTCATCGGCAGTTTAGTATTTTACGAGGGTAACGTCTTTATGCATGCGGCCACTGAAACTGGTAAAATTAACTTAAAATGTGTCTTATTTTTGAATAATATAAGAAGAAAAATCAATCGTGGCTCGGTATTATTAGATTATCTTTAATAAGAAACACTGCTGGATGGACGGTCGGTGTGGGATGCACTTGGGGGTGGGAAGGGGGGTCCACTTGTGTGGCCTATCATTAATTTTTTCCATCTTTCCGAGCTAGAGTGCATTCGCTTCCTCCAAAAAACCCTCACCCGCATTCCTTAAATTATAGCGGTAATATCCCTTGTAGTGAACCTAATAGTATAAAATCATTGCTACCATTTTCATTTTACAATTCCAAGTTCATTAGTTGTAGTAGTAGTAGTAGTAGATTATTAGTAGTCTTAGTATTATTATAATATTATTTTCCATATCTAAGAAATGTATGTGGGAAAACTCGTATGGACAGAGTCAGTAATGAATGGGTGCTGAAGGAGTGCGGTTTGAATGGAAATCCTTTAGGTCATTGTGAAAGAGTGTGTTACGTTGCTTTGGGTATGTTGAGTGGATGAGTGTGTATCGAGTTACGAAGCAAATATATGAAGGTAGAGTGTGTGTGGATTAAAAGGAAGAGATAGGTCATGTAAGACGGGGTTAAATGGTGTAGATGCATTTGTGAAAAAGAGAAACATTAAGAGTTTTAAGAATAAAAGAGCATGAATGACTGTTGGCTGTGGTCGTAGCGAAGGTAGTATATACGTATAGGGAAGTGAGGAGAAAGTTAGTGAATATAAACTCACTGCGGCTAATCGGTAACATAGTCTCGTTCTGGGGAACAAATCAATATATGTGTGGTAATAAGGTTCAACTCGTGGTGCGGTTCGAATTGTTTTCTTTCGTGACGCATGCCATGGCATTTTCAAGTTTGTTGTATCGAGGATTCTTGCAGTTTTTGGTATAGCCCTTTCGTTCCTAGAATCACCGACCCTTCTCATTATTGATATCACGCTTAGGTTTCTAGTATCACAGACCCTTGCCGTTATTGTTCTTGCTTTTCCCGTTCTTTGTATCACCAACCCGTTCCGTTATTTGTATCGCTTTTCTCGTTATTTGTATCACCGACCCTTTCCGTTATTTGTATCGCTTTTCCCGTTCTTGGTATCACCGACCCTTTCCGTTATTGCTCTTGCTTTTCCCGTTATTTGTATCACCAACCCTTTCCGTTATTTGTATCGCTTTTCTAGTTCTTTGTATCACCGACCATTTCTGTTATTTGTATCGCTTTTCCCGTTCTTTGTATCACCGACCCTTTCCGTTATTGTTCTTGCTTTTCCCGTTATTTGTATCACCGACCCTTTCTGTTATTTGTATCGCTTTTCCCGTTCTTTGTATCACCGACCCTTTCCGTTATTGTTCTTGCTTTTCCCGTTATTTGTATCACCAACCCTTTCCGGTGTTTGTATTGCTTTTCCCGTTATTTGTATCACCGACCCTTTCCGTTATTTGTATCGCTTTCCCGTTCTTGGAATCACCGACCTCTCTAGGTGAAGGCAGCTTGCTTGGTCGCCACATTGTGTGTCATGTTGTCTCCTTGTTGCTATCGGGCCTCATCATTCACTGAATCTGACACTAACTGCGGCCTCTCACGGAACACTAAAGACCACTAACCATTTTTATACATTTAATTTTACACTCTAAAAACGCACCTCCACTTTGCCTGGTGGTTAGGAAGTTATAGCGCAGTCCCGAGTCTCATAGCATGCTCACAGAAAGTTAAACCTTTGGTATTGAGGCTTTAGTTCGATGTTTGTACAACCCCTAACCTTGGTGACCGTTCCTATTTGGATCCTTGACCGTTGTGGCGTTTGGGTTTGACTATAAAACCGCGGAAATTTTCGGAGGCGTAACCTTTTTTTCGGAAGAGCCATAGACCTATTAATATTTTAAAGTAATCCAAAAAGCCAAAACATTAATTTGTATAGAACTATTATTTAATTTGATAAATTAAATGTAACCCGTCTCTCTAAGGGTCTTTTTTTTTTATTTATTTACCACAAATTATACACCCCTTGGTCATATTATGATACTACATGCCTCCTTCTTAGACTGCTATTGCTGATAAAGATAACCCCATTTTTTCTACTTATTCTTCCTAGGGCAAACATTTCGTGTGAACTCAACTATTCATTGACTCTCTTATTATTATTATTATTATTTAATTAATACTTATTTCTTTACATTTAGGCCTATCTAAAAAAAATATATTCTCGAGTTTGTTCTGACCTATGCGCTGGAGTTGGCTTATAATAATAATAATAATAATAAGACTTAGCACCGCGTCTTATTACCCGTTCGGGCTATATGCTTAGGTAATAGTTACACTGATGGGTTAGGAATTAGAAAGGTTGAATATAGAAGACGAGAACCCGCATTTGCTTGGAGGGAGAGTGGAAAACCATTTAGGGGGGGAAACCTCAAGTTTGAACCTCTATCTCCCCGATCTTGGTAGTCTATCTCAACACTAAACTAGCGCGCTAGCTAACTACGCCACTGAGGCAGGTAGTTGGCTTACAGCTCTTCCATAAAGTAGAACCATGCTGAAAGATATATTAAAAGGCTACCAGAAAGTCAGTCTCTACACCCCTTCTCAGCGAAGGGGAATAAAATCGATGGCAATTTTTTTTTTTTTTGTTAATACTGTATTAAAATTGTTATATTTGTGAGTGTCCCTGGTTAAACGTTGGCCTGATCAGTGTTTTGTTGTTGCAGCTCGGTCTGAAGCGGTCAGTCGATAGCTTGGGAGTGAGCTAGAGAGCTGACCTGACGCAAGTTCAGCCAGCATGGCGTTTGCGGGGCTCAAGAAGCAGATCAACAAAGCCAACCAGGTGAGTGCCACGGGTAGAATAGTCCTAGTTAACTGAACCACCATTTTTTCATTGATAAATTTCATTTGCTTAAGGTATTTAACGTGCACATTATGAACCGACTGAATATATCGACACATCCCTTTATAAACTAACTTAAATTTAGAACATACAACAAGATGTTTATTAATCACAACTTGTGAATGTGTTGAATGCCAGGTTTCCACCGTAGTTCGGATTCCACGTTAAACTGTAGGTCCTCCATTTCATCTCACAATCACCCTACCATTACACATTAGCTAAGGGCGTATAACCCGAACGGGTAGTAGGACGCGGTGATGATGATAATAATAATAATATTAATAATAGAACAGACACAATATCAGGCCCCCGGCCGTTAATTTATCACTGCGAAGGGGGGGAAACCCACATTTCAAATAATTATACATTTTTTCGGCCATGTCATGAATCTAATCTGAAACCCTTAGCTCGTAGACACGCGCTACCAACGGAGCTAAGGTGTCTGACTGTTATTGGTACATGACGAGATAAAATGTCAAGCGGTGTGAACAGGCAACTACATATATTATGATTCAAAAACTAAATTTCCATGACAAGTCGCTTACTAGAAATTAAAGAGTGTTTACCTTAATTAACCTCCTAGCTTCCCCAACCAAGGAAGATAATACATGTAAAGTCACTTTTGAATTATTCTTGATTATTGTTTGCGACTTCCCTGACGGTGTTTCCACGTCCTTGAAGTAGGAAATGTCTAAAAAAAACTATTGAATATAATGTTTGTGTATTTGGGACACTTAAATGCGAGTTTATCTAATAAGTATTTTATGACATTGAATCGAACACAAGTTAAACGTCCCCCTCCCTCCTATACTGAAACAATAAGTTAAGTAAGAGCCCTTTTATGCAGGCGTTTTGTGCTGCGCGACACACGGCAGCAAAAGCCGTCGCGTTTTCTAAGTCACTGGGAACAAATGAGTCATTTTATGCTCTGCCGTCCGAAAAACTTGCCGTCGCGTTTTGTAAAACATGCCGTCGTGTTTTACAAAACGCCAGCGACAAAAGACGCCTGAAATAATCTAAGTACATGGTGCCTTATGGCTCCATTTATGCAAACGCGCCGCTTTTCTGCCGTCTACTGTCTAGGCATCAGTACTAGCAACCTTAGCTAGTATTATTATTATTATTAGCACCGCGTCTTACTACCCGTTCGGGTTATACGCACTTACGCTAATGTGTAATGGTAGGGTGATTGTGAGATGAAATGAAGGACCTACAGTTTAACGTGGAATCCGAACCACGGTGGAGGCCTGGCATTCCCCACATTCACAAGATGTATTGTCAGAGGTGAAGGAAGGGTTTGGTAACCAGATAAATCTATGCCGGGACCGAGGATTGAACCCCGGCCGCCAGCACAGAAGTCTGACACCTTACCCCTAGACCGCCAGGTCACCCCCTTAGCTAGTAGACAGGACTAGTTCAGTTGTGTGAAAGTTTCCAAGCGAGATTGTGTCGGTTGAATAAATTTTTTCTTTCTCATTTTTCTAAAAAATGTATGATTTAGATATTGAACGTGTTATAGATGAGGTTAAGCAAAAGAAAGCAATTTGGGATTCATCATCGGAGGAATACAAAAACAGAAATCTAAAAAACAGTCAATGGATAGAAGAAAATGTGAAGTAAAAGATAATCATTGCACCAAATCTTGCCTAGTTTGAATCGTTACCTGGAATTTGACCACTAGCTCATCAAACGATGCTGCCGACATTCTAAAGTAATTTAAAAACTTGTCCCTATCATCTCTTAATTTTCCGTAGAGGTTACGAAATGCCCCATCTTCAAATCTTGCTAAGTTGATGGGATGAACACCCCAACTTCTTTTCCGTCTTTTCAACGTAATGTTACTATACGAAAAATATATGACGCACGGATCCATCTTCCACTTTCTAACATATAAAGGAATTGGCAGCACTGGTTATGATTTGTCCTCCCCCACTACTATTCTTTTCGACGGGCGGCAAATGCCGCGTGCATATAATGAACCTACAAAACGCGACGGCTCTTGCCGTTGTGTGTCGCGCGACACAAAACGCCTGCATAAAAGCGCTCTAACGAATGTATATATTGCTCATTTAATCTCAAATTTACCTGCTTTAAACACCATTATTATTAGACTTTATAATGCTGAGTTTTATTAAAATTTAATTTAATTCCTTTATATTTTTATCCAGGCTGTTTGGAAAAATGTGAATTTCTTCTGGTAAACCTGGGGTGGGGGGAGGGGGGAGATAATTGGTTGTAATAATTTAATGACATCAATTTTTAAGTACCGTTAGCTTAGTGTGTAGCAGTATGACTGTTGAAATCATCTGGTTGTTTTAAGATTTACCTTTTATATTAAGGTTTGGTCGTGGAAGTCATTTAAGCATGAATTATATATATATACACTCCAATTTCCCGGTATCTTATGTGGACCAACATAAGCCCTAGTTTGAATCATCTAATACTACGTTTGGAAAATTGAAGGAGCCAATTTAATTTTTTAAATCAATCGTTTACGCTAGCTTATTAGCGAGATGTACATTCAATTTACACTGAAAGGTAGCAGGTAAACCTTGATGGATTAACAGGGTTCATACAGTCCTTGAAAAACCTGAAATTTAATATGTCTCTGTTCGAGGCCTTGAAAAGTCCTTTAATTGCTCTGGGCCTTGAAAAGTCCTGGAGTTTCCATGTTTCAATATTTATTTTTGAAATGGATGTGAAGAATGGCTGTAAAGACCGCGATTTAAGATGCACTGGGGCATGAAATATCTAGCTTAGAGATAGTCGCGCCCACTGGTTGGGCAAGGGGATACAGTGTTAACTTCTCTTACAAACGCATTAGCGCTACTGTCTTTGAAATACAATGTTATTTTCTTTAATTTCTTGTATTTAAAATTTTTAATTCATGTGCATTCGTCATTTTTTTTTAAGTTGCTCTAAAACCGTCATTTTTAATCATTCTTTTAAGATTTTCTACCACTTATTAACATTTTAAGCACTTATAAAGACAGTTTTGCACTAAAATGCCCGCTGATAGCTATTAGTTCATCTCCCATCCACCTTGGCGCTTAAATTTCTGTTCTAGCCATACTACAATACATACTGAATCTAGAATGATTAACCCGCCTCGGTGGCGTTGTTGGCTAACGCGCTTGTCGTGTTGAGCTCGACTGCTGAGGACGGGGAGATCGAGGTTCGAATCTCGGTCGGGTGAACTGGGGGTGGTTTTTCCTAAATGGTTTTCCACTCCCTCCACGCAAATGCGGGTTCACTTCCTCTAATTCAACCTTCCCAATTCCTAATCCATTAGCGTAATTAGTACTTAAAGCGTATAACCCGAACGGGTAGTAAGACGTGGTGCTAAATATTATTATAGAATGATTACACTAACCAATAAACCAAGGAGAGTGAAATAAGTGACAAAGTTAAATTACTATTTTTATAGTCCTATCTGTTAATTAAATTTATAGAAAAGTTATTGTGTTCCATCTTTTTAAAATTTGTTACAGTTTATAATTATTTTTTCTCTTGGCGTGTTTAGCTTTTGGCAGTACGAGAAATAACTGTTTTAGTTCTTAAAAAGTCCTTGTAGAGTCCTTAAATTTATGTTTCTTATGTATGTAAGAACCCTGGGTTAAACTATGAGGTAGTTTATAAGATACGGTTATTTAGTAATCCTTCAAGGTAAGTCTACCTTTCAGGGTAAACAAAGTGGACATTTTAATGCGGCATGGGGGACGAGGATAGGACGTTATCTACCACCCTCTAAAAGAACAAAATCACATTTTGATCTCAATAAGCCATTTTTAAGATGGGGATATAGGGAAAGCGAGAAAATGTAGGTGCTTTTGCAGTTGTTATAGCAAAACATTTGTTTGGCCAAAATAAATAAAGCATTGCTCCAGCCGCAACATAGTTTAATTTTCTTAACATGTTGATATCAACAGTTGTTTATTATATGTCATGAGGATAGTGGTATTAGACGACAAACTTTTTAAAAGAAACAGAGTTGTCGAGAGATATTTAAGAACTGTTTGAGGTCATGTGGAGACAATTAAACTCTTTGTTTGTACTGAAGCAATATTTGATTTATTTTGACGAACATTTTTTTGTATTAAAAATGCTCAAACACTGACTTTTTTTTCGCGTTTTCTTCATCCCCACCTTAAAGTAATTTTCTCAAACTCACTCACTGCATACTTAACATTATCGCCTGTACTAAATGTAATTTGAATAATAAATTTGAAGAGATCCTTTACTGAGTGTGATTCTACTTTCAACTGCTTTAAAGAAAAAAAGAACCTATTAACTGTCATGTACAAATCGCAACTCGTAACGTAATTTTATGCGGCCCGCAAGCTATAGCCATATAGCTACGGAAAAAAAATTATTGCTAAAAATACCAGAGTTTTAAAAAACTATTCTTGTGGATGTATATACATTTTCTATTCAACACACGTATGAACATTTACAAGCAGTTTTAAGAATCTCGACTACTTAATTTACACATTAAATAAATTATTAAAGCTATGTAAAAATTAAATTCCTCTCATCAAGTTATGTTTTATTTTAGTCACTTATTTTTTATATATTGGCTTCCTCTTTCATATTTTCTGTATAATTTTTTTTTTAATTTGTGGCCCATTCTTATATTTAAATTCTGAATGAAAAACTAAAATTGCACAGGCCTGGAATGTGGATAAAAAGGACATTTCAGCATTTCTTTAACTTTATCCAAACGAGATCTCGCGTTCAGCCATAAATTCCGATCTAGAAATGTTATCTTCTTTGTATTCTGAAGTTACTTGTGGAACCTACCCCTAACAGATTTCTCTCATCTCACTCCATCACAATCCTTTATTCACCAAGCGTGGGAGGAAACGTCACAATGGTATGACGTCAATCGCTCTTTATTGACTTTAGTGTTCCAACTGCCAGTACAATGCCATCTAGTTTTCGATGAAATTTAACCACTAGACCTACAGTTGAGACGAACGCTGCCAAAATATAAACTACCTACCATTGTTTCTACGTCATAATTAAGTGTTGTATACAAAAAGTCAGGTCCTTAAGACATACAATTTTTCATTTTAGCTCAAAACCAGTTGAAACTTTTTTAAATGTTAAGTAGTGATAAAATATGAGGGAAATTATTTTCCCATTGATTTTAAACCGTTCAAAAACATCCTTAATGTCCTTAAATTAATTGGTTTTTAAATATCAAAATTTTCTCTTACTCCATTGTGAATATTAAACATTTGGTAGCCCTCCTCCCCATATATATATATACATATATATATATATTATATATATATATATATATATATATATATATATATAATAATGGCAAGCATTAAAATAATTCGCACTTGGGCTTTCATAAAAACATATCTAATTGTTTTTGCTTCATTTACTCCCAAGCATTGTTTCCTCTTTCTTTTTTCCGCACCGTGTTGTACTACCGCGTATTTTATATATATAGAGAGCTACACTTATATTATTATTATTATTATTATTATTAGCACCGCGTCTTACTACCCATTCGGGTTATACGCACTTACGCTAATGTGTAATGGTAGGGTGATTGTGAGATGAAATGAAGGACCTACAGTTTAACGTGGAATCCGAACCACGGTGGAGGCCTGGCATTCCCCACATTCACAAGATGTCTTGTTGTCAGAGGTGAAGGAAGGGTTTGGTAATCAGATAAATCTATGCCCGGACCGAGGATTGAACCCCGGCCGTCAGCATAGAAGTCGACACCTTACCCCTAGACCGCCAGGTCACCAGCTACACTTATAAATATAGACAGAAATGCCTCTACTTTTTGGACACACTCTAAATGTGTAAGTATAAATTATTATTTTTAGCACCGCGTCCTACTAACCATTCGGGTTATACGCCTATGTACTAATTATGCTAATGGGCTAATGATGAAGAAAGTTTAATTTATAGTTAA
This sequence comes from Timema monikensis, assembly GCA_902151445.1. Taxonomy (NCBI): domain Eukaryota; kingdom Metazoa; phylum Arthropoda; class Insecta; order Phasmatodea; family Timematidae; genus Timema; species Timema monikensis. Next base: position 291,279 of record CABFVZ010000002.1, on the reverse strand, counting down.
GGTATCGCATTTGGGTGGATAAAAAATAGGAAACAATTTATGAAAAACCACCACATTTTCACCCGAACTGGATCGAACTCCAATCTCCCCATAATCGGCAATTTACTTAATGTGAATGTGACCCCTTAGACTATGGCTACTAAAGTGGGTGAATATGTAATTAATATAATTATGTAGATATATTGAAATATTTTTTCATATATACGCCTAATTCAAATAGAATCACTCAGTCCTACCTTTAGTCATCGTTTAATTTTATTTTCTTAACACTGGTAGTAGCTCCGCGCTAAAATATTTCAAAAAACTATTATTTTTATATTTGGAACTAAAAATTTATGTTTAAAACAATAGTCTTATAACTATTAACCAAATTACTATTATTTTCCTTTATTTCTAAAAACCTAATACTAGAGTTATTTTCTGTTTTGTTGTTTTACTTTTTATTTGACAAATTCAATAGTCTTTTAATTTTGTTAAATACTTTTTTAAAGAGAAAAATTTACAATTTTTAAGACTATAAGTAAGTTTTCAATCCAAAATGTTCTTAAACTTTTTTTAATCGCTGTGCCCATTACTCATTTGAAGTATACACCTACACATTAATTAAGCTCATAATGTGCTATGTATGAGAAAGGTGGAATTCTTAAGAAATTTCCCGTCATTTGCGTAGAGAAAGAGTTGAAAATTATTTAGCAAAGACGACCTTCATAACACCCGGCTGGGATTAGACCCGCGACGTTCCACTCACCAGTAAACCAGGCTATAGGAGCTTGACTTTCATACCGCATGCCCATCGGTGTGGATTTTAATACTGTATATTGTACAATAAAAAACTATCCTATAAAGTATTAACTTTTTATATTAAATTTTATACAAAGTGTGTGTACATATATAAGGTGTGGTGGGTATTGTCGTAGCGGAAAGAAACTGTCTGGTACAACTCATCCAGAAATAACAATGACGAGCTTCGCGGACTTATAAAGACGGGTGTCAAAGGTTAACTGCTGGAACCATAATTACCGGCGTGTTTTTGTGTGTACTTCAAACATGCCTTATAAAAAAATCTAATGTGAATTACAATAGCTCTTATAAAGAGTTGAGTAGAATTCTGAATTAGACACGAGCAGTGTTTAATAGATAACTGCAATGACTTGTTTTTTCTGGGAAATTAACCAGTGTTAGACCAACGGAATTACGGCAGCTCTCGGAGCACAAATTTGTCTATGGCATAGCTCAAAATATAAATAAATACATTGAAAGTAATTTTCGTGCAGCTTTAAATAGTGCTGTTCATACTGTATTTTGATTACTTATGAACTAATATAGGAAATACAATACAATGGTCGCGCGGTCTAAGGCGTTAAACAGGTGCTGCACGCTATCGTTTAGGTCGGGGATAAAAATTCGGTTGAGTGCACTGGCGTGTGATTTTCCAAATGGGATCTTATCACACTCGTTTTGTCATAATTTATCCACGTTAGTAACTTCTCAGTTCCTCTCCCATCATTCCTAATGCTTAGCACCCGTTCAAAATACGTGTTTGACTGGGCTGTTGAATATGGGGGATTTGGGGTTCGAATCCCGGCTGGGTCTACTGGAGGTGTTTGTTTCCTAAATTGTTTCCCACTCTCTTTCCACGCAAATGCAAAGCAGTTTTTTTATCTTCGTATTTCCACCCGTTCGTATTATCAGCATTTACAATATTATTATTATTATTAGCACCGCGTCTTACTACCCATTCGGGTTATACGCACTTACGCTAATGTGTAATGGTAGGGTGATTGTGAGATGAAATGAAGGACCTACAGTTTAACGTGGAATCCGAACCACGGTGGAGGCCTGGCATTCCCCACATTCACAAGATGTCTTGTCAGAGGTGAAGGAAGGGTTTGGAAATCAGATAAATCTGTGCCGGGACCGAGGATTGAACCCCGGCCGCCAGCACAGAAGTCTGACACCTTACCCCTAGACCACCAGGTCACCCATTTACAATATCATTGGGGTAGGTATGAGGAAGGAAGAATTTAGAGGAAGGTACCCACATTTGCGTCGAGGGAGGGTGAACAATCTTTTTGAAATAAACTGTACACTCGGCTGGGATTTGAACCCTGACCTCTTTATTATTGGCAGATTGAACTTGGTGATTTTTACGTTTTAATTCGTGATTCTACAGGTTTAGATTAAAGCCACTACAAACTCGTGTATTAACTATATTAACTTGAGAAAATTAAATATGTGTTAAATAAAGATGCATTTAATCTTATATTTCTCGACTCCAAATTCGAATCCTTTAATCTTTAAAATGAACCATTTTAGTTACAGTAAAAATCGAAGTGTTCCGCCATACTGACAAGCGACTGAGCGACTGAGCGACTGAGTGGCCAAACTGGTGAGCGCGTGATTAGCAGATAGCTCTCGATAGTTGTTCACGAGAAGGCAAAGGTTAGATAGTATTGGCTTATTGAACTGAGGGTGGGTTTTGACAAGTGATTTATTGTTGAGGTTTTCCAATCCTATATCCGCGCTAATGGTGATTCTTATCTGTAAAGGCCTACTTTGATTATAATATTGAAGTATTTTAACATATCGGTTTTACATACATATTAAAGTCTCACCAACTAAATTAGGCCGTTAGTAGCAAATGCGCTAAACCTATCGATAGTAATAAAAATGGAAAAATGAGAAGTCTTCCTATCACTCAACTAGATAGCTGTTGCCCGCGGCTTTGCTCGCGTGGAAGTTGATTATATACAAATACGAAAATATACATATGTATTTACATATTAATTATAAATATTACGTTACGTTGATGACCATAACTTGACCTCAGATCAAAAATAATGCAAGTCCGATACAAACTTTCACCCCCTTTTTCATCCCTTATTAAATAAAATTTCCAAAATTCCTGAAACACGTATTTATTTGTTTTACGTCAATAACCGAAATACAAAATTTTGTTTATGTAACTTTCAAAATGACGGACTTTCATACATATTATCATCCCCTATTTTGACCCCTTTGGGGTGGAATTTTCTAAATTCCTTTCTTAGTGGGTGCCTACATAACAAAATGAATATACAGTCCGAATTTCATGCTTGTAGCCTTGATAGTTTACGCTCGGCGATGATGAATCAGTCAGTCAGCCAGTCAGTCAGGACATGTTATTTTATAAGTATAGATGAACAAACATGACCGGCCTCACACACAGTGGATTTTTCCGTTGCGGAGAATTTACCGTCGCCGGCCGCCATTCCAACAGTGGCGTGAAGAGGTACGTTGGTGCTTACACATTAGGTGGGAAAATAAACTGGTGGTACAGTAGCCCCGTGGCTTCTTTGGTGCTGACTGACAGCTAACAGCTGACAGCTTTGAAAAGTTGAAAGACCAAATTATTTATCCCTACGCCGAACCATATATCTGCAAAAACATGTGTTTAGCAGCTGTCACTTCTGACAGTCAAAATTTAGCTATAGGCCTATACATAAATGTTGACTGTCAGAAGTCAGCTGTGAGCTGTCAGTCAGTACCAAAGAAGCCACGAGGCTACTGTAGCTGTGCAGCCACCCACTGCCACCACAATCGAGGGTAGTTTTGCCCCGCCGTCCAATCAGTGGCGTACGTGACCAAATGCATGCTTACACACCCAGCGAATGTTCAGCCCTTCAGAATCATTCTAGTGTTGTGTTGTTGTGTTGTTCCATTTTGTGTCATCCTCAACTCTTCAAACAACGTATAAAAAGCTCCTCTCTCCTTTGATTAATTGGATGAACCCAAATAAGACTATTTTTTTCTCCTCCTGTTTTTTTTTCGGCGACGGTATAGCCATAAAGCAAGAATTTGTTCTCTGTCCATTTCTAACAATACTAATCAATAAATAATTTAAAACTTAACTATTAAAATTGTAATACAATCAAAACTTAGGAAGAGCACACTTCACTCCTCGATTCCAGATATCGAGTAGTAAATGCTCATAACGACGGAGACGGCGATTTTACCGTTGATTGTGAAAACTTGAATGATTCTTTGAACGGCGCGGTAAATTCTCTGCAACGGAAAAATCCGCCATATGTGTAATCGGCCTATATAATAATATTGCCTAGCGCCTGTAAACTATACTGTACCGGCTCTAGCGCGCGCGCAATCGCACGCTCCAGTCCTTATACATTTTTTAAAATGATTATTTTACTTTCCCATTTTACACAAATCCTTATTATTCCGTTTACATATTCCTTAAAATTGGTTTCAATTTATGGCGTTCATAATATTGTATTCGAGATATCGTTTTGGTATTTTTGCCATTCTCAAATACAATAGGAATTGAGGATTCGATCATCCCATCTCTATTTTTAAGTCACAAATAGCCCTTCTCCGTCTGGCTGAAGGTGGTTAGTTACTCGTATAGAGGTCTAAGCTCGATCCAATATGCATAAAATAATTTACAATTTGTTTACACCCTCATCCTTTTCTTCAGTCGCTAAAGTGGAACTTGCAATTCAAGGTACTCTCTCTTAGGTTAAATAGGTTTGTAATTCGGTGTAGCGATGAATATAAAACCCACTAATAAATACATTATAAATTCACTCGAATCAATTATTACTGTATTTTGAACAAGTAAAACCGGCCTAGTTTATAAGTCCCTTTCCTATTTTATTTATTATTTATGTGTTTTGAGCTATGATATAAATTTAAGCTATTTCTTAGATAAGTTTTAATTATTAAAAGGTGTCACTAATCGCCATTAACGCCATGCCAATTAGTTAGCCCTTTACCATAGCGTCGCATAGTCACTCTCCCTCTTTACATATTAATAGCTATTTCCCAAATTATACCCAGTTTATAGCTGGAATTAATTAAAACACTATACACAGCTGCAAAATACAGATAATAGAAAAAACGCTCAATAATAGCATACGAATTACGTGTTTCTTACAGCGTTTGACAAATCCTTAATTTGAATATAACTTTTAAATAAATACAATATCTTAAAAAGTGTTTATGAAACAACTGTAGATCAAGTGTCCCAGCGCTTACGATACCACAAATGAATTCAACGACTAGTCGTCTGCATAAAGCCTTTTGTGAACTTCTGAAATGCTCTTTTCTCCCGATTCCGGATTGAATTTGTCTCATAGCGTGCGATTCAACTGCCAAACGGTAATTAAGTTTCTCAGCTCGATCCAGGTTCAGGAACTGCGTAGTCTGCAGGTGATAGTCCCTCCTCTTACCCCGTCCCGTTTTCCTATGCAAGGTGGTATCGGGGACGTTTCTTTATACCAGCGCGAGAAAAACTGACGGCTGGCGGAATTGAAAGACTTTCTGGTAGTCGCATGGGGAGCACTGAGAAGCGTTTTAAACGTTTACGAATCCTAGAATAGTTGGGTTTTTTTTGCCACCGCGTCTTTCTGCTCGTTCGGGTTTTACCCTTATTTACTAAATACGCTAATGTATTTAGGAATGAAGGTGATATTTATAGGAAGTGTATCCTCATTTGTGGAGAAAAAAAAAACACTCATTACACCCGACCTAAATTCGAACCTCATCTCCCCGTCAACGGCATTCTAGTCTACTGCGAGAGTAGCCCGTTAGATTACGCGGCCAGCGAAGCGGGTTTCTGACTTGATAAAAGTCTAAATTTTAAGTTTAAAATATTTTTAGAAACGGTGGGACAGCTTACATAAAACCCTATAAAACATTCCTATATTATCTTAAAATTTTATTCTGTGATCCTATCAAAACATAACTTTATTTGATAGAGGAAGAATAGATCTTAAGTTTCTAACTTTTTGCTTTAATCTCTAAAGTACACATTTTCGCGTAAAGCGTCTTAAATTATTTTATGTAAACTCTAAAATTTAGACTTTTTAATAGATTAGAAACCGGCTGATAATTTTCGCCTACATTTTATTGAAAACTATGTCTATAAATATCAAACAACTTTTTAAATATTGCGAGATTTTTAAAAGTCTAAAACGCCCTCCCATGTAGTACCCTTGTATGGGGGTAAAGGGAACGTGAGTCAAAGGCATGGTGTTTCTACAGTTTGTATAGCAAAACCTTTTTTGGCCAAAATAAATAAAATAATGCTCCAGCAGAAACATGTTTTAATTTTATTCACATGGTGATATAAACACTTGTTTAATATATGTCATAAGCAAAGCGGTATTTGACGAGACACTTTTTAAATGAAATAAAAATTGTCATTAAATCCCAGCACACCCTTGAAATATATTCAAGAACTGGGGAAATCACCATGTGAAGAAAATTAAACTGCTGAAGGATTATTCAATTTATTTTAACCAACACGTTTTAATATAAAAACTGGAAAAATACTGTCCCTACTCTTTCTTCCTACAACCCACCTTAAAATGATTTAAAAAAATAGATCTCAGTAATTTACAGCGAAGTAATGTTGCCTTCCTTCACCTCTTTCTATTCCTACACCCTAACTCATTACTCGTCTTGAAAGGGTTCCGCAACGATGGGCACACAATCCAAGGCGTCATCCTCACCATAGATTAGATTAACTGTGCTAGGAAGGTCTATGTTTGAATCCCTGCTGAGTACACAGAGGGATTGGAAGAGGGGGAAGATATATATGTTATTAATATCGGTCTGGTTTTATTACCTACTCTCGAATATACTTCCTCTTAGTTAATCCTTAACTTTTAAATTAGATCGGCAATAACCATTATGTAAATGTAATTATAATTATTTTTTAAATTCAACCAAGAAGGTGGCCGGTACCCCTAGAACCTCGTAACTATATAAAGGCCTTCTCACGTCCGATTAACCTGGTAACTCAGATGGTCGATCAAGCTTTAAATAGATCGCATCGAAATATGGTTTCCGGTAATCTTTATCAGACGAAAGTGACATTATTGATTTTTATGAAAGCTATTTCTGCCAAAGTATTAATCACAACTTGTGAATGTGTATAATGCCAGACCTCCGCCGTGTTTCGGATTCCACGTTAAACTGTAGGTCCTCCATTTCATCTCACAATTACCCTACCATTACACATTAGTGTAAGTGCGTATAACCCGAGCAGTTAGTAAGAAATGGTGCTAGTAATAATAATATTTGTCATAGTTCCATTTTCTTCTATTTAAGAACGCAGGATAATTACGATGTGACACACAGTTTCATCTTAGAGCTGTTTCACACGAGGAAATTATCGCCCGGCAACATTTACCAGTAAACGTTTGCTCTGTAAAAGAAAACACATTACCAACTTAACCAAAGTACACGAAAAATGAGGTCAGTTATTAGGAATTCGGAGGACGAAGTTCCTTTTTGTGGCTCCTTAAATCTAGACCAGACAGATCACCCAGCCCCCGGCCGCCAATTCATCACTGTAAAATGATAAATGTTTTGGCCATACCAGGAATCGAACCCGGGACCTCTTGTCCCAGTGGGAGACATGGTACCCTCGGAGCTATGGTATTGAACGATATAATTTTAACTACACATTAATTATCAGAATGTTCTTTCATTGGAATTGGTAGCACTTTAAAGCCTTAATATAAAACAAATCAATCTAGATGTTTAATAATAATAATAATAATAGTAAAAAAATTGAAATATCCTTTAAAAGGGTCTCGAGCTATGGGTGAAAATCCATAATCACTTTACATTACTTATGATTAGCTTAAATAAATATTTATTAAAGACTATGCAATCAAAAACAAACCGGCAATAGATAACCTTCCGTACCACGAATAAAATTCATTAGGTGCTTAGAGGTTGGCACTATTTGGGGTACTGGCCGGCGATTGTTGCCCCGTGTGAATGACACCATATAAACACGTGGTTAACTAAGCTGTCTCCGGCCGGCTGGGCGAATGTAGTCCTGACGCGCAACTATTCTACAAATCGCCAATAGTGGGCAACTTATGAGCGACTGTTGACGGGTTGGACAACTCTGTTGCTTCGTGTAAAACCTCCAATCTTCCTCTATGTTAATCAACAGAGCTATAGTTGACGGGCGATAGTTGCCTCGTATGAAACGGCTCTTAATAATCTGTTCGCTATCAGTAATGACTCATATCTAACAGTTCAGAGTTTTGAGAGAAATAACATTCTGTATAACATACACAATGCGTCCATGGTTATATAAACAATCATTTAGCATAATATTTATTTAGGTTTTAAGGTCCACCATGATGTTTATTTTAGAATGTTCAAATGTTAAGTAAATGAGCATAGTAGTTTTCCATCACAGAAATATTTGAAATAACTTTCATTTTACAAATCTTAACATGTTTTTTTTTATCTTACATTTATTTATACCTTTAAAACAAATTTAAACTGTCAGGTATTTATTTCCTTGGTTACTGGGATTTGCTGGCTAAGCTTGATACACAAACTAGAACAGGCTCCGTTTGAGGAAAAGGAGGCTAGGTAGGCTTACTTAAAGGGGAGTTTAAGGGCTGAATACCCTGATTTTGGTAGAAAGATTCATATTTAGTAGTTGATAAAACCCTTTTAAAATTTAATATATTCATACATAAATTTATGTTAGATGCAACTGTCACTTTTGATACATATTATTAATACCTATAAAATAACACTAATGAAATAGTAAAATGTTACATTTTGGCGGTAAATTTTTTTGTAATTCTAGCCTATGAAAATTGGACTATAAGTAGCCATATGGTAAACACACAAACCTCAAATCGTACAAACAAACTCCCCCCCCCCCACCCCTTAAATTGAAAAACTAACTCTGGTTCTTTGTTTAGCTCGGTT
>CABFVZ010000002.1:264510-282508 GCA_902151445.1 Timema monikensis | reverse complement strand
ATTTTTTTTTTTTTTTAAGTTTTTAAACATTGTCTAAAGAGTTATCCCTAAATTTTAATGAATTTTTAATTTTCACCTCAAAGACTGGAGATATTCTTTACTATATAATTTATCCTTTTTTTCCCTTGCCCTATTGAATACGGTCTCTTTGCTTTGAAACTTTATCTCATTTCCCGCGGAGTCAGTTTCGGATTAATGGTGATTACTTTTCCTTAGCGACGATTGAAGTTCATTTCGTTTTAGAATTTATCTCCCCTCCTATTCGGGAGTTTTGTGATAATAATTTATTTCTGCCCGATCGATTCTTGTATTTGTATCTGTGTTAACTGATGGACTGTTCGTCTAACTATTCACTTAGCTCATTTACATTCTTGATCATTTATTTCTAAAATATATTTGAAATAGTATCGCTAAATATCTAAAGGGAAAATTTGTGTTTGCATTCAAACCCGTGTTTCAAACTACATTTTTAAATAAATATATATGTATGTATGTATGTATTGTATGTATGTATGGTAATGTATGTATGTATGTATGTATGGTAATGTATGTAAATGTATGTAAATGTATGGTAATGTATGTATGTATATATGTATGTATACATAATTAACTGTGTCCGGCTTCGGTGGCCACGTGATCTAACGCGCTACTCTTGCAGGAGACTAGACTGCTTATGACAGAGAGATAAGGGTTAGAATCTCGGTCGGGTGTATTGAAGGTGTTTTTCCAGACTGGTTTTCCACCCTTTGCTCACGCAAATGGGGGTACATAAGCGTATAACCCAAGCCGGTAGTAAGACGCAGCGCTAAAAAAAATTGTGTGTAATATGTGAGTTGAACCATAGCGTCTAAATATATATATCAATACACTCAAGACTAAGATTATTAAAAACCTAATCTAAGAGCTTAAGTCTCTAAGGGTAGCATGGCGAAAATTCAACTGCATTATCCTGAAGAGGGGAAAGAAAAATCTATTTTAAGTTACATGTGTAAAACCACCCCGACTGCACCCGGATGAGATTCGAACCTGGAAATTCCCGTTCACTGACAATGCAGTATGTCTACCAGCTTGACGTGTGGCCATGTTCATAATTAAAACGCAAATGCCCGCTTATTGATTGAAAGATCTTTTTCAAAAAGCCTCAGCATCTTGTCTTTTTTCGTGACAGACAGCCTAGGTTGTTCCCAAGACGCTAGAGATAACCGACACATAACATTGACCCCGCGAGGTCATTCGTGGGCCTACCACTGTCATCTGACATCAGAGTATCTTGTAAGTTATCACCAGGGCCCAGATTTTGATGACATGTCATATTTTTATGGGTTCGTAAATTACAATACTCATAAGTACATAAACTCTGTTCATGATCCCCTTTTTGTAGAAATGTATATTTCAAATGTCATTTTTTGTCATTGTTATTTATTGTCATTTTGGAATTAAAGGTCTTATTTTCTTGGTTTGGGTTATTTTTTAGTAATTTCCACGCATTTTTTAGACATTTTTGAATTAACTTTGAGGAATGCATGTTGACTAAGTAAATTTTTAATACTATTGTTAAATTAAAACTGCATAAATGCTTAAAATTATTTTTTACAAAAACACAGTTGTCGAAATGAGAAGATAATGTAGGCAATGAACTTTATATTATCTTTGCTTGTATCGGTATGGCTGTAAAATACACATTCCTGGTGAGACACTGCAATTAAGCTGGATAGGGTTGATTTGGGGGATGGGGGATTGCTTAGCTATTGCTTCTGATGCAGATATTTAACAAAAACAAATAGGCATATATTTTAGCAGAATTTAAAAAAAAATCTTTTCATTGCAATTTACCTTTCTAAATTGATTGATAGATTTAGTCGTTTACATTTATCATTTACCTGTTTTTCTCTCTCATGTTTTGACAATATTCATCTCTTTTTATAACTTTTATTTAATTTTAATATGTCATTTTTTGATCATTAAAATTCGGACCCTTGTCATTTATATAATAAGACTCGTACCACACGTATGTAACTTCAACAATGTGAATGTATATACTGACTGCCCAAACAGTATTATCATTTTCCATCATATCACGAATCATGTAAAGAGGAAAAGAAAGCATGCCTGAGCAATTAAATACACAATTTATTGATTACTCTAATCTCCATAATAATATAGATGTACGCTTTACGCAGGATTAACACAATTATTAGAAAGTACTATTTCTTATTTTCAACCTGTGAGTAGCGTAAGGGAACTTATATGAATCTTCAAGTTAGATGTATATGTTATAAAATAAACCCTCATTAATAGAGACACTGATTAAACGTCATGTTCATCTAATTTGGTTTGCCAGGAAGGTAAAGGTTACAGGATTGATATACACCTGAAAAAATTATGGAAAGGGAATTAAGGAATGTGGTCGGTTGAATTTAAAGTAAATGTACCCAAATTTGCGCGAATGTAGGTACAATTTATCAACTTTTTATATGACTTCAAATTTGCACTGTGCGTCTAATAACCAAATTGAAAAGTTAAGTCAAAAGAGTGGGGGAAAGAGAGTATTATTTATTATGGTTTGTGTGTAAAATGAATCTGCTGACAGGCTGCTTCTATGTTATTATTTTTGGTACCGTCTTTAGTTATCCGTCCCCGGGCCACCCGCATTAAATTACGCCAATGGGATAGGAATGAAGAAGTTCGAATTTACAGGAGACTATATTGTAAGACTTACACCTTAGATTTCGTGATCACTGCCACGGGTATTTCTAAAACCAAGAAATTAGCAAGTTGAAACTTGTAATAGGCTTGCGTACTCAAAAACCTGAAGGTGTACCCCTTTCTTGTGTATTTTATTTTACTCTGATAAATTTTGACGCTTTAAACTCTGCGACGGCCAGTCTAGGTAGAGAGTTCCAAAACCAAGATACATAGAAAGGTGACACTGTGCATGTATACTTATTGAAAAACCAGTGTGTGCTCACCTAGGGCATATTTTGTCAAAATCAAATATATCACGTAATGCTTGTTTCTTACATTTTTAGCATCCCTTGTAACACCATGTAGATATCTAGCCCCTCATCCCCCCAACCCGTGTTACGTAATTTTTCTCACCAAACCCGCCTCGGTGGCGTAGTTGGCTAACGCGCTTGTCGTGTGTTGAGACGAGGACGGGGAGATCGAGGTTCGAATCTCGGTCGGGTGAACTGGGGGTGGTTTTTCCTAAATGGTTTTCCACTCTCTCCACGCAAATGCGGGTTCACTTCCTCTAATTCAACCTTCCCAATTCCTAAACCATTAGCGTAATTAGTACTTAAAGCGTATAACCCGAACGGGCAGTAAGACGCGGTGCTAAATATTATTATTTTCTCACCAAGAGTGAATGCCATTATTTTATAGGGAAGTTTTGTGATACTAAAAGAGATTCAGATTTAATACTTCTTAAAAGAGTTAAAATCCATTTTAAATCCTGAATATAAATAATTTCAGAGAGTATTATTGTCCATGCATAGCTAACAATACATACAGATACACAAAGACATCAAGCTCAAATTCCTCAGGATCATGAGGAAAAGCCTCTACTATATTTATGTTATGGATGTCAGGTTTGCGATCTGTGTAATTGCAAGACGGCATCACTATGTGCTGAATAGGATGGCCCTTTTCTGTAGTGGCGCCGCTACATGATGATGTTAAATGTGCCCAATTCCGATGCTTGACGCTGGGGGGAGACATATTTCTTAATATTGTGCACGTTTTTTCATAGTCATATTATCTTTATATAGAGAGCTATTTAAACAATTCTAGGTGTATAACTGTTCTAAATTATATTTTGGATTAATCTACAATTTTACTTTAATTAACTTATCAATACCTAGACTCATGTTTCGCTCCAACATGGATCCTGGCTTCACTCTAGAAAAAGACTATATCGCCATTGTAGTGGAGATTGGGCTTCGAAGACCTGTTGGGTGTATATAGAGTGATTATTTCTAAATGGTTTTATACTCTCCGCGTTAATGAGGGTAGATATAGATAACCTTTAGAATTCTACCTTCCTCATTCCTACAACATTAGATAAACGTAATAAGAAATAAATAGAATAACTACAATTTGACTACACTGCCTTACAAAATGTAGAATTTTAAAGGTCTACCAACATTTTCATGGATGGAGGAGAGTGGGAAACCATTTAGGAAAAGCAACCCTTAGTAGACCTGACTGGTATTCGAACCCCATCTCCCCGTCATCGCTCGTCTAGTCTATTGAGAATTAAAATTTTTACCATACGGCCATCGTAGCGGGTGTATAATAGTTGTATTTATACATACACATACAGATTTGCCAGAAAGGAGAAGGTATAGGCTTAAATACACCTACCTGTTGAAAACAATTAGTGATATTTGAAGCTTTACCTAATTCATTAATGTTACTGTACGAAGAAATAACACTATTGATGGATTCTTCAATCTTGCCATGGATAAATTATGTACTTTTGCTTCGTTCCATTTCACTACAACATAATTTTGATACTCTTCCGCTTTTTTTTCTTCTGGATATCGCTTTTTATACACAAGCAATGAACAAGTCTCCTCTTTTTGAAGAAATTATCTTTGTATTCGTACAAATACAAGCGATTATTAACTGCCTATGTAAAAGAATGTGAATTAGGAATCTAAATTATACTCAAACTCAACCATACAGTACTTATAAATTAAGGACGCTTCGGCAGACAGCCTTTATCCAACTAAAAGTGTCTCGGGCAGACACCAAAGCGCGTTTGAAATATTGATAAAAAGTGCTAAACTTGCATTTTCATCGCCACTGATATTCTGAAGTTTTATAATTATGTTTATCAAATGTGGAAACATGAACAATATTATTATTTTTCAACATTAGAATTTGAGTATAAGATCTATGTTTCGTAACACTCTGATGTACCCCCCGCTCCCCCCATGTAACAACATGTAGACATTAGAGTTCTTCCCCCCTCACAAAGCGTTACGTGGTTTATGGACGACCCCTTAATGCCTTACACCGCGTGACTACTGGGAAATGTATTTTTAAACTCGGTGACCTGGTGGTCTAGGGGTAAGGTGTCAGACTTCTATGCTGGCGGCCGGGGTTCAATCCTCGGTCCCGGCAAAGATTTATCTGATTACCAAACCCTTCCTTCACCTCTGACAAGACATCTTGTGAATGTGGGGAATGCCAGGCCTCCACCGTGGTTCGGATTCCACGTTAAACTGTAGGTCCTCTATTTCATCTCACAATCACCTACCATTACACATTAGCGTAAGTGCGTATAACCCGAATGGGTAGTAAGACGCGGTGCTAATAATAATAATAATAATAATAATTACTACTTTATTAATACTGACAGTCTGACTGATCATGTAGGGGCCCTATTAAAGATTAGATTATTTTGATAAAAATTATAGACCATTGAATCCCAGGCGTATCGTTATTTAAACTAGTTTAAAAATAAAAGCCAGGCACGGGAATTGAATCCAGGACATTTGGTTTAGCTCGCCAATATCTTAATACTGAGCTATCCTGGATTCGTCCCGTGTTCAGAGTCATTCTTCACTCATAGCTTGGCTGGGTCTGTGATGGACGCGTGGGATTCGTCAGCTGCAGATGAGCGACCAAGTGTGTTGCGAGCTATCAGATACCAGAGCCATCTGCGACCAGGGAGGGCTGCCTGCTATGCTGCCAAGTATACAATACAAGATTGTAACTAAAGCAAAACTACAATGAATATCAACACACATTTTAAATCAATTGAAATGGGGTCCTACTCCATATGGACAGTGCCGTAATTACAATGATTGTCAACCTATGTGTTGATATTCATTTGTTTATGGTATTGAAGTATTAACATCTGGTCTACATAAGACCCGGCGTTGGTGACACATTCAAACACAAAGCTCTGTAGTCAATAACGTGAGTGTGAGAGGAGAACTGGAATACCGTTATTGCTTTGTTGTAATCCATTGCATAATGTTTCTGGGTTAACCTCCTTAGGAGAAATAAAACTGAAGTGTAGACTTAAAAACTTTGGCTATCTATATTGCATTCACTCCATTTAAATATCCGGGTTTTTTTCCGGAATAAAGAAATTGAACATTATTTTTCCAAAACGGAAATTCAGGAAAAAATTAAGGGAACATTTTCCAACCCACAGAAACGGGGTCAACTCAGCCTCGTGAGGACACAATAAGTGGCGTTACTTGAATAAAGTAGTAGCTCCAGGCAATAAAAATTAGATTAATGGCAGAAGGGTTCGGTATGTTAACATAACACTATCAGCAAATGTTGGCACTATCATCGCCAACAGACGGTGACTGCTCGGTCGGTATAGCTCGGACTGATGCCATGGAGTTTAGTATTAATCAAAAGTGTTAATAAACGCTTATAATAATAATAATTCCCTATTGATTACTGTATAACTGGACTTTACTTTGAAAGAACAAAATGTATTAATAAAACTTAATTTGTTGGTTTCGTGGCTGCGGCAAAAATAGAGAATATAGTGCATGAATGTATCACATTTAAAAAATATTATATTCACAATTCTATCTTCTTATAATGGGCCACCACATATTATAGAATAAATAAATGTTTTTTATTACTTTGGTAAAGGGCTATACAGAATATTAGTTTCAAAATAAAACGTTTTTATTTTTTAAACACTTGCACATGAACACAACCGAACACTGTGTGACGTCATCAACTGCCCTCATTTCGTCTAGTTCACCATCCTTATTTATATATAAAAGACACGTTTTTAAAAGCTCTCGTTTGCCTAAAGCATTTATAAGTGAACCGCAGACTTCTCTTGCACAATAAAGAAACATCCAAACAGCTATGTTCATAAGTTCGTGTTTCATTCTTGTAAAAATGCTTATAAGAAAATATTTATCCAAAACATTTATTTTTTTGTGAAAGTTTTGACTGCCAAAAGTAACAGCAGCAGCCTAATATATCCTATGGTTTGGCGAATGGATAGGCCTACATGAGAGTAGATCTGGTAACTTTTGCAAGCTGTTAGTTACCACCACTCTAATGCCTGATAGATTGTAGTATGGAGAGGTGTAGAGGGTCAGGGCTTTACCTCCCACCTCCCCTCTCTTTCGGGGAGGGAAAAGAAATCAATGTTTCCAACATACACAGAGCTGCCTACTGCAGTTATAGAATGGTAATACCCCACCCCGCACTTTATATCCCTGGCGAGCTGGCAATAAAACAGAGGCCTAGGCCACACACTACGTCACGATAAGGCTAGAAATAGAAAAGACCCGTAAGTAGATAGGTCTATGTAAGAGAGTAAATTTTTCAAAATTAAGAAACAAATATGGAAAATTTCACACCTATATAAATGGAAAAAAATACAATCTAAATATTTTAAGTTTAAAAGCATACACTTCATATTAAAGTTTGATATACACGTTCACCGAAAATTGAGAGCAGAATCTTCTTGAATGTCGCAGCAAGCGAGGTTGGTATGCCCAATTATTACTTCTTATTCACAAGTGATTAATTCTATATAAAAAAATTGTTTATTTGTTCGGCAAATATGTGCAATATTTTGTAGTACTTAAGTGTGTTAAAACAATTTGTTGATCTCTCTAATATGAAAGTCTTGGGCTGTAGATATGCACAACAACACAAACCGTCTGAACTTAGTCTGGATGAGTAGGGAGGAGGAAGGTAAAATGTATAGGAAATAAACCCGTACTTACCTGCATGGAAATTGAAAAACAACTTAATAAAACACTAAGCGTGGGCGGGAATTGAACCCCAACCTCAATGTCAACTGCAAAACTCAGAAGACGAGTGTGACGCGTTTGTACGTGTTCCCACCGCTGCAGGTAAAACAATCTTGTCACAACTCATGTCACTAATTACACTCGAACTTATCCTGACACGGACACACAACTGTACATATTATTTTCGAAATTGATCTCGTTGTCACTGAATAAAAACAATTTTAGGAAATGCGGGTGTAGTTGGTTGTTTTTTGCTTACTAATAGGAACCGAGAACAATCGATAATGTGTTAGTAGGGGATTTAAAGCAGGAGTTAATAGTTTGTTCATGAACATAAAAGTGGAAAGCAAACATTGTTATTTATTTAAAGAATTTTCCTTCAATTTGATACAACGAATTTATTTAATATTTCCCCATCGAAGATGTCACGTTGTAAAAATCGTATTGTAGACTCGCACAAACAATAAATAACTACACAGGTAGTATATTTTTGAAATTTGCATATTAGTTCAAAAGATACATAGATATGAACATCAAAAAAATATTATTTTATTTAAACCAAGAAACACATTAAAACGATAACCTGGCTACATTATACAGCTATGAGCTATTGATGCTTCAACATTTAATAGTTTTTTTTTAAGGACTTGCATGGATGGCAACTTATCCGAGATAATATTACTTCCAAAAAAATGAATGACTAAATTCCATTAAAAAAAATCAACGCATATAAAAAAAGATCCGTGGAGCAAATTACACCCTCACACGTAATGTATAGAGGCGAGGGCGGAATGGTTGATAAGAGTAATGTAGGTCAGTTTAGCTTGTTTCATGGAGTAATGTCACATATTAGTACTTAAGGCGAGGGTTAGCATGAGCCAAGAGATATTTTTGTTATATAATATGATGTAATATTTATGGATTATTCAATTAAAATACGATAGGTTTAAATATATTTGAAAATATCGAACTATTAGTTTTATGAACAGTAGACCTTGCTCTCTCCTTTCAAAAAAATGCCGAGTTTATTATGTTGAGAATTATCTTATGTTCTCATTGTCACTAGTCTTAGATTTCAAGTTGAAATATCTCGCATAATTTTCTCTTGATGATCAAGTTAGACAGAAAACAAATTAATACTTACTATATTCAATAGTAAGACTCACGTTATATTCATATAAATAACTGTTGCTCATTTGGTTTTAGAAGTCAGTATCACCATTTATTAAAAAAGAAATACTTTATATATATAATGTGTCGTTTGGCCTATATTCACATAATGTTCCTGACAAATTTCATTGAAATTGGTCTACACGTTTGGAAGTAATCGCGAAACAGACGTTTACGAAAGTTAAACAGGACTTACTTAACTTAGCTCAGTCAGTTAACAATATACTACTGTATTTAAATTAAAGATGGATAGAACAGTTCACTTTTGGGAAAAGTTCAAAGGGGTTTAGTTCACTGAGATGAGCAGTTAATTTTCTAGTTAAATAGTTAGCGAATTACCTCTTATAGTTCAGTCGTTCGCGAAATTCATCGTTAGTGACTGATAGAAATACAGCCTGTAGTTAAGTCGTTTGCTACTGACCTACATATTTCAGTTCAGTCCTCCGCTAGTTCGGGAACTATCGCATATTATAACTTATTATATCCCTCTCACATCACTAGTTGCATAATAAAGGTCGGTCGTTTGGGGAACGTTTTTAAAGTTTTAAGTGTAATCACGAATCAAATCTAGAACTTGTTTTTCTTTTAACTGCTGTAAGCTTTAAAACAAAACAAAAAATACTTAAATAAAACAATCTTATTTGATCAGAAAAATAATACTTTAAAGTCAAATTAGATAAGTTATAACATCACCAGCTGTTTGAGCAATAATAGTTTTATGGAATGCAGCGAGAGTATTTGCCTTTATTAGTCTATATCTTAAAGATCACTCGTGCCGGTGAAATGTTGGGAACTGCCTCCTTAGGAAATCCGAACGCTCCATATGCAGTGAGCGCAGTACACTAAATGAATCCGATGCGGGATAGTGGACGCTTACCTTAAAGGAGAACATTTGACTTTAGTGTGCACCAGTTCAAATGCGAGGTGATAAAAGTCCACATGGTGATTCTACCGCTTCATTAGAATGCGAGAGGAAGCTGATGTGCGTGTTCTAGTGAGTTTTGGGCAGTACTGTGAAAGTTCTTGTGCGATTTCCAGATATTTGCACCCGACAACCCCTATCGCTTTGGAACGCTTGCGTAATCACTTCACTTAACAGGATTATCTGCACCGTCCCTCCTTTGCGCGTTAATTGCTCCCGTCTCATTAATCCTAAAGGGTAACGTTTGAATTTCTGACGCGTCACCTCGTCGATTTGGACTCAGAGGAAGAGAATGGATGGGCAAATTGATATAACGACGCTCGACTCTGGTCTGTCTCATTATGAAGGTTGTAATTATCTCTTGTGGAATGATCAAAATCAATTATAGTGTATCATAGGTTATAGTTTTAAAACGATTCATAGATTATAGTATAATAGTGAGCATTAACTATTTTGTTTGCGCATCAATTTTCTACTTAAGATGCTAGTTCCCACATGCAATCACTGTGTTCATAACATTGATTTAGCCTCTCTATCAATTAAATAATGTAGACTTAACTGATGTATTTCCAAAATGAAGCAAATATTATGCTTTTTGTGGTGCAATTTTATATATATATAATTGAAGGGGCTTGGGTAAAAACATGATGACCCTTATTTTATGCAAAAATGTGTTAAAGTGATTTCTGGTTACCTCTTCTTATCGTTGAAAAATTGGGCCGATACTGGGATTTAATTTTTTTTAGCACTGTAAAATAATGTTGTTAAATGTTCCAAATAAACTATAAAATTCACTTAGCTATAAATTAATTACAAGAACAAAGTAAGATAATTATCCTATTTGAACACGTCATTATTGATAGTCATTATATTTTTCATACAAATCGGTACATTATATTCGTTATGTTTCTCTTTAAAAAGGGTTAGAGCTAGCATTTTTTATTAGTATTTAGTGCACTCAAACGTCTTTAATGCTAATCTAGTTGTTGTATTACTCTCGCCAAACCAACAGCATTTGTTTGAATTGTTTTTATATCTATGAACGCAAATATGGTTTGATTATGGCTATACATCTAAACCAGCTCTTATAGTCATCATCATCTGTTTCCAGCCTGTGGCCGGGTTAGTTTAGTAAAATGCCTCCAACTTCCTCTATCCCTCCGCGATTCTTCTTCCTTTAATTGTTTAACTTACTCTCCTCTAACGTGAATATTCTGTTATCTGCTCCTCCCATCTATTTCTTAGTCTCCCCTGCGGTCTTTTTCCCACATACTTCATTTCCAACTTTTTCTTCGGCTTCCTCTCATTTTTCATCCTCACTACATGCCCATACCATCTCCGTCTTGCTTCCTCTACTATCTCATGTACTCCAACTCTTCCCCGGATAACTTCATTCCTAATCTTGTTTCTCCGTGTGTTAACGTGCTCCTCACAAACTGAATTCCCACTCTACTTTCCTTGTCTCTCTTGTATTCAATGTCCATGTTTCTGATGCATATGTGACAATGGGTACAAAGCACGCCCTATACAACACTTCCTTACACTTCAAGGGCACTTCCCTTCTTCATAGCAGGTCTCTTAAACATCTATAGAACAGCTCTCCCTGCTGCCCTATCCTCATTACATACTCTCGACTTCCACCTTTCGCCTCAATCACGCTTCCGAGATCTTTTACTTTCTGCACTTTTCTCAGCACTTCTCCATCCAATTGTATAGCTTTACTAGGCCTTATTCTCTTCATTGTCATTACTATCACTTCACACTTTGCCTTGCTAAATTTCATTCTACACTCTTTCACTTCCTCATTCTATTCTTGTAGTTGTTTCTCTACTTCCTCTTCCTTCTCCCCCCATAATAAAGTCAAGTCACCATCACACAACATGGCTTTAATTCTTTCCTCCCTGAGTTTTCCTGCTACTTTGTTCGTGAACATTTCCATTACCATTACAAATAGTAATGGTGGAAGAGCACTGCCCTGCTTCACTCAATTTTTTATTTGGAACCACTCTGTCCTCCCGCCCTCCGTCTTAACACAACTCCTGTTATCCTCATACAATCTTTTCACTTTCGTTACATCTTTTCTTTTCACTTCAGCCTCCTCCATCGTTTTCCAAACTTGATTTCTAGCCACGTTATCACATGCCTTCTCCACATCCATAAATAGGCCTTACCACTTCTAAGTCTTTCCCAAATCCATACCTTCTTTTCATCAGCTGTCGTTAGGCAATGATCAAGTCTATTGTAGACCTATGTTCCCTAAATCCATGCTCTTCCTCTCTCCATATTCCATTCATTTTATTTCTTATTCTTTTTTCCAGTATCATATTCTATATTTTTATACAGTGGCACATCAGCTTATCCCCCTTAAATATCTACACCTCTTCCGCTCTCCTTTCTTGAAAATAGTTATAACTCAATTTGTCTAATCTTACGGTACCTCGTTCTCCTTCGAAATCATTCTCGGCACCCTGTTTAACCGTTGTATACCTGCTTCACCTGCAGCTCTCATCATTTCCACAGTAAGTTCGTCCGCACCTGGTGCTTTTATAATAATTAATAATATCTGTAGCCTCGAGTTAATGTCTAGCATAGTGTATCATAAAACCATCGTCCAGTAAAGTGATAGGTTTATCAACTAGTATCGGTTATAGTGATATATCTATCGCCAGGCCAGTGTCTGGCTTAGGAGTATATTTATATCCAAACCCATGTCGGTTACAGTGATATATTTATCTCCAAACCAGTGTCTGGCCTAGAAGTATATTTATCTCCAGACCAGTGTCTGGTCAAGTAGTATATTTATTGCCAAACCAATGTTGAGTATAGTGTTATATTCAAACCAACCTCTGTTTGAATCTGGGCAAACCCTGATAGAGCCTAGCAATGTTTTTGTATTATTATTATTATTATTATTATTATTACTATCCACTAAATACAAAGTTACTTGTGACAACCTTGGAGAACATGCGGACAAGTATAGGAACGTCACCGATATTTATCTATTTTGAAAAGCCATTCTTAATGCAGGTTGAACGAGAGACTGAACCCGACCTTTTAAATACTTTTTACTTTCTCTCGACACCTCGTAGAGAAAGTATTGTGATCATCAAAAAAATCGAGCTCGAGATTTTGATATATTGTTGACGTTGTTGTCGCAATTATGTCTGTACCTTTAGCTAGGGATGGAACTATTTTACCGATTGGGCTTTGCATAAGGTCCCCCCTCTCCACCACTCCCATAAGGGTTTTTGGAATTAGACATCTAACCTTAAATTTAAGGTTGGCTTACTGAAGGCCAAAAAGAGAGAAAATTGATTTTCTCGAAATTTGCTCTAACGATTTTGATTAAATTTTATATCTATGCACTACTTATTATTATAAACAAAATGGAAATCCTCATTTTCTTGTGAAATTCACTTTGAGGGTACTTTACAAGAGGAAAATTTCCCATTTTCATCATTTCTTTGCGACTATTTGAAATATGAAATAACTTTCATTAAAAGTTGTTGTACTATTAAAGATTAAAATCTTTTATTTAAAATATATTTTTATAAAACCAATGGCTTCTGAGATATAAGCATGTATATAAATATATATTGTATATACGTTTTAATTCAGGTCTGAAAATGAATTTGATTCTTATGCTCTTTGGTGGACAAAGATGTTTCTCTTTTCCCAATTATTTTTTTGTAACAGTGTTCCTAGTTCCTAATGCCATAGAGTAAGTAACAGTGTACGTTATTCCATTTATGATCTTTGGCTTAGTCTTTCTACAACATTGTATATACACTTTATTATTATTATTATTATTATTATTACCGCGTCTTACAACCCGTTCGGATTATACGCACGCTAATGTGTAATGGTAGGATGATTGTGAGATGAAATGGAGGACCTACAGTTTAACGTGGAATCCGAACCACGGTGGAGGCCTGGTCATTCCTCACATTCACAAGATGTCTTGTCAGAGGTGAAGGAAGGGTTTGGTAATCAGATAAATCTGTGCCGGGACCGAGGATTGAGCCATGGACCCCCAGCACAGAAGTCCGACACCTTACCCCTAGACCGCCAGGTCACCCTATAGACATATTTCGTTTCGCAAATTTTAGGAGTTTTTTTTAATAAATGTCTATTTTTAAATAAAAGCGGGAGAAAGTCTGTGCGCTGCACTCACTGTACCATTTATTTTCTCCCGTGCACATTAATTGTTTAGGAATAAGGATAGTATAATTTTAGAGGAAGTGTATCCTTGTTAGCGTGGAAGAAGAGTGGAAAGTAATTTGAGTGTAAGTACGTCAGAACCAAGTTTCTAACCCCAACCTTCCCGTTCGTCGTTACCATTATAATAAGTACCCGGTTTAAAAACTTGACGAACCTAGGACAACATTAATGACCCACCGCTCTGCGACAGAAGCTCAACCTTATGGTAGGCAAATAAGGTTACTAGACCTGGTACCGCACTTGGAGTAATCTACTAAATTCCAAATAATCGAGTGGGTGGCCTGGTTATCCCTCCCCCCGTCAATAATGTCCGTTAAACTTTTACTCAAGCGTATGGGGCCAACTTATCGATTTTTCTCCCAACAGAGGCCCCAAAGTAATAAAATTAATCTCTATTATAAATGCATCACAATTGGCACTGTCTAAGCTCGACTGAAGGACCCCTAGAGTTTTGGTAAGCCTCCTCCACTCAATCATCGGGTTGAGCTACAAAGTCTTCCGCGATGACCGTGTGAAACAACTGATGCGTGACCTATTAAATCGATCCTGCCGGGTCAGCACTTGTCAGCGTAGTCATTTGTAGACGCCTTGCATCCATTGTTTCTGTGAACACTGCCATTTAGCGACCGGATTGGACACACGGTTAGTATTCCTGACTGACTCGGTGGGTAGGGTAGGTCTTGATCTTTACCAGTTGTTCTGGAAGGAGAGGTAGGCGTCTCTTTCTCCAGTCAATTACTGGTGCGTTTTCTTAAAATTAATTCCAAGCCCGCCCCCGCTTGTGTCGGAGGGTACGTGGTCTAAGGCATCAATCTCTCCTTGTCTTTTACTGGTGTACTGAGCGGATTTTTTTTTCTAAATAATTACCTACTCTTCCGCCACACAAATGTGGGTAATTTCTTCTAATATACCTTACCCCCATAAGTGTGCGAACAGCCCGGATGGGTAGTAAGACGCGGTGGGCACACAAAACTATCCTTACCTTTTTCTACTTGGTTTAAATAATTTAGGTCATATCCGTTCGTTCACACCTTATGGAAAATCTTGTAAACATATTGAACCATCTGTCTTATTACATACATATCTCATCACCTCGCTCTTGTAATATTGTCAGATAGGTGTCTTTCGAAGAAATTAAAGAAACTATGGCCCGCTTAAATGGTCAAATGGTCTGAGGTAATGGTCACCAAATGGCGGACCATGGTCCGCGTCCGGACCGCAGAGACTTTTTAAGGACCTAAACGAGTTAGCGATAAAAAGAAGAAAGTATGCTATTTCCGTGGTGGCCGGGTAGTATATACATGGAAGGCCAGCAATAATAAATAGGTAAAATAAATAAAAGTAAATAAAATCACGTTTTTGAATTAGTATGGTCCTATAGGCCTTGAACTTGAGCCACTGTTAAAGTTTTGCCGTACCGCGAAAGTTTGTCGACTTTTTAAAACGGACCTTCATCAAAAATAATTGGGGACCCTTGTATAAGGCGTCACTCTCGCAATGGACCGGATTTCCGATGACGGGGAGATAGGGGGCTGGAATCTCGGCCGGATGTACATAGGGTGGTTTTGCCTTAATGTTTTTTCAGGCAAGTTTGGATACACTTCCTCTAAATACAATCTTCTTCATCCCTTAACACAGTAGTTTAGTAAATGCATTCACTATGCGTGCAACCAGAATGGGTAGTGAAATGACAAAAAAGGGTGGGGGGTGCAAAGAATTATCAAGCGTTTGAATCTTTTTGATCCGACAATGTTTTTATCCAAGTCCATCCATAATACAGTAAGAACGCGGTAAGAAAGACAATTGAGAAAATACGATCTTTTTTATATCATTATTGATAATATTTTAGTATATTATTGGTTTAATTTTATACATAAAAAAAAGTCAGCTTCAAACCATTGAAGTGACGAATCAATATATTAAATTAATTTAAGTAACTTTTGCACTGTCAGGTTTTCCGATCGAGTTCTTGATATATGTCTCTGGTAGACGGAAATAGCGCGCGTGCGCTTAGCTATTGCGTGGCTAAAAAAAAAAAATCAGAAAATACCATTATTTTTTCTTATTCATGTTTATATTATTTTATTGTATTATTAGCAATATTTAATAGGCATTGATATTATCTATAAAAAGGAACTGCTTCAAATCACATGACTTGAAGTAGGCCTATATTATATTAAAACTGTTTTAATAAAATAAAGTATGACACAATCGCACAAACTTTCTCGCTAATTGTTAGAAGAAATGAAGTCCCATTTTCTTAAAAAGATCCATTTAGTAAATGCAAACACATTTATTTTTTACAGACAACTTCGTTAACATTTTAGTATTAATGTATTGCTACAGGTATTGACAATACCTATCACAGATGACCGCAGCTGCCTGCAGATAATATGAGACTTTCTTTTGAAGCTTAGTGACCTTCATAGAAACATTTATTCGGGTTGGGTGACACTAGCGATCCTGGCGGAGAAATATTCATCAATTAAAGAACATCAGTTTTATTCGCCATGCTTGAGAGACACATTCAACGGTTAGTCTGTACCGGAAGGGATCTTTGATGGCGTCATCAGTATCTACCAAACCAGCGACGCGTCCAGATATCGGATGTTGCGTGGGACGTGTGCCCCCGGGGTACAGTGTTGATAAGAGCAAAGCTTCCACCACTCCAGGGGTTCTTGAACCTCGGGTGGAAAGTTTGAACCCCACCGGAGGTAGTAAGACTTAAAATCATGAAATAGATGTTTATATCACTTTAACTAGTTTTACCACCTTCTATGTTAATGCTGCTAATTTTTTTTTCACAAAATATTCCTGAAGTATTTATTAAAAAACTTTTGAACCCGTAAGCCCCAAAATGTTGGACCGATTTAAGATGAAAAACCAATTTCCAAGTCCTCTTGATGGGTAGGTCTACCTCTGGACCAAGCTTAATCAAGATTCGTCAATTAGCTCCAATTTCACTAAAGGTGGTTGGTGACCTGGTGGTCTAGGGGTAAGGTGTCGGACCTCTGAGCTGGGGTCCGGGGTTCAATCCTCGGTCCCGGCACAGATTTATCTGATTGCCAAACCCTTCCTTCACCTCTGACAAGGCGTGTATTAATCACAACTTGTGAATGTGGAGAATTCCAGGCCTTCACCGTGGTTCGTATTTCACGTTAAACTGTAGGTCCTCCATTTAATCTCACAATCATCCTACCATTACACATTAGCGTAAGTGCGTATAATCCGAAAGGGTAGTAAGACGCGGTGCTAATAATAATAATAATAATAATAATAATACTAAAGGTGACACCGCGCTTGGCTTAAGGAGTATGGTATTGTTTTCCGCGGATGTGAGGTTTGGGGTTTGAATTGCGGCATGATGTACCGAGAGGGGTTTTAAACTTATCCTCCATGCAGTATACTGTGGATACGTTACCTCTAAAATTATACCTTTCTCGACTCTACCGCATTAATATAAATATAAGGATAACCCGGACTGGAAGATCAACGCGCGCTGCACACAGAACAAAACTAAAGGTGACACGTAGTCAAATATAAACGTTTGTAAAATGTACATTCGCTTCAAATATCATGTATTTAACTTGCTTCCCTTCAAGCTTATCTGCATATTTACACTTATGAAATAGGCGAAAGGAAATTAGAACTTATGGCAAATGTATCTGAATTTGTGTGGAGGTATAATGATAAACAAGAGTAAAAATCAACTCGTTACACTCGGATGTGAATTTGGACCTTGACTCTTCCTTTACCCAGAAAAGCAGAATAGACAAGACTGACACCTTTGTCTGTGTGCCCACTCAATCACCATACAGACTTTATCGCTTCCTTACCTAAAAATGAAGACATTTACTTAAAACTCGTAAGATATGGTAAATGAAATAATAATTATATATATATATATATATATATATATATATATATA